>JAJONR010000724.1:0-118189 GCA_029582245.1 Solanum etuberosum
CAAACAACACTGGTGCACCCCATGGCGAAATACTAGGTCTGATGAAGCCCTTATCTAGAAGGTCTTTCAACTGCTCTTTCAATTCCTTAAGCTCAGCTGGAGCCATTCTGTAAGGAGGAATAAAAATAGGCTGGGTATCTGGATAGAGATCAATTCCAAAGTTGATTTCCCTCTTGGTAGGAACTTCGGGAAGATCTTCTGGAAAAACTTCTGGGAACTCATTAACTACTGGAACTGACTCAAGAGTTGAGGTTTCAGAGCTTGAATCCTTAACCCGAACTAGATGATAGATATACCCCTTGGAAATCATCTTTCTGGCCTTAAGGTAAGAAATGAATCAACCCATAGGTGCTAAGCTACTACCCTTCCATTCTAAGATTGGTTCGTCTGGAAACTGGAAACGAACAATCCTAGTTCTACAATAGAATGAGGCATAACAGGAATGTAACCAATCCATGCCTAGAATGATATCAAAGTCTACCATTTCTAACTCTACAAGATCTGCTGAGGTGACTTTCTGAGAGACTGTGACAGGGCAATTTCTGTATACCCATCTAGCTATAACTGGGTCACCGACTGGAGTAGAGACTGAGAAGGGTTCTGACAGAGTTTCTGGACTAACATCAAATTTGACTGCTATATAAGGAGTAACAAAAGACAAAGTAGCCCATGTTGTCGTTCCACTGAGTGAACCATATGTGAGCCACATCCTTAAGCTAGTAGGATGCCAATTCCACCCTATCACTACCAGTCACTTGCATCACTCCAAAGATTTTTCTTAACCTCATCTATGAAATTTTGGGGATCCTCATCAATCTGCGATCCTAAGAACTCAGGTGGATTCATCCTAACAAATCACGAACTCTAGCTGCTGCTGACCCAACATTAGCATTTGCAGTAGCTGGAACCTGCTGGTTGTTCTGATTAGTCACACTCTGAGCCAAAAGTTGGATAGCATTCTGAAACTCGACATTCGAAACTTCCTGATCTGGGACTAGAGGCGCTGCGTTAGCATTTTTTGCGTTAGCTCTACTAGGAGGCATGATCTGAAATGTATAACGATGAGTTAGAGAGAGATCTTACCAACGCATGATAAGAATATCAAAAAAGTGAGGCTTTCCTAAAACACTTCGTAGCTTCCCCCTCATTAGATGTGGTGCACTTTATACCCAAGAAAAAGAGTATACTTAGTGCGGCTTTTCAGATATCCCAGGACACTTAAACCTAACGCTCTGATACCAAGTTTGTCATGCCCCGAGCTACCCACAGGACGCGGACACGGGACCTAGGATCACGAGTGACCCCAAACTATCCCTGTTGGCATAACATAAGCATACTATGATAACTGCAATAAGATAATTCTGTGCAGAAGCTTAAACATGGTGTAAACTGAAATGATGGGGAATACCCATAAACTATCTAAATATAGAAAATCTGAGACTTTAACAACATCTGAAAAGTCAAATTCAAATACTAAAGTTGAATCTAACTATGTCTGAAATAAGCCTCTAACTGACTAGAAGTGCTGGGACATGTCTCAGCTAAATCTAGCAAAACTAAAACTAAAGACCAAACTAGAAAGGAAATATGTCTGTCGTCCTCGGAGAATGAGGACTCACCACTGATACTGCTGAGCTGAAATCGGGAACCGATCTATGCATGATCTGTAATCTGAGAGCCTGAACCTACATCACGAGAATATGTAGCGCAACGTATGCGTCAGTACTTGAAAGGTACTGAGCATGCAGGATAGAGTAAAGCTAAATAATAACATAACTGAAAAAAGCATATAACTGAGCAACAATATGATATAAGCATGGTACTATACTGAGAATATTGAACATGAACTAATTGAATGAAATGACCAAGTTTATAACATGCTGAGACTGAAATCTGACTGTAACTGATAACATGGTCAATGCAATAGAATCTGACTGTGAGAGAGCTACTAATAACCGACATAAAATCACATGAGCTAAATGTGGAGTCCGATGTATACGCCCCATCGAGAGGACCCAATATACCCTGCAAGAGGTATAGAGGCATGACTGGTGTGATCACTAAAATGATGCCCACAGAGGGGACTTACATCCTACGGGGCACGTAGTTCTGCGACTATTCGCGTACGCTGAACCCTAGTCCAACTCGGTATTAAGTCTACTCCCAAGTGATTATTTAAATAACACAGTATGACTGAATTTTTTGTAATACTTGATAGCTCAAAATACTGACATGAAAAATCTGAGAGTGCAACATTAATGTACTGATAATGAAACATTCGTAACTGGGGCATGTATATCTGAATATAACTGACATGCATGTGTAATTCATGAACTAAATGAATCTATACAACTAGGGTTCTGAATTTCATGCAAGAACTGAAGCAACAACATAATAATCTGATTTGGATCATTCTAGCAGCTAAAACCCAACAGTTTCTAACATTCAAGAAACCCTAGGTTTAGATAATATCAAGGGAATCAAGATTCTGATTGAATTCTTGAGACCTAATGGGCGAAAGGAACCCACTAGTGAAATCCCATATACCAGGTGACGAATTCCACGAAGAAATCTTTTGATTTCGGGGTTGGAATGGATGAAACCTTGTTGCGTTCTTGGACTAGGGCTGGTCGACTCTTTCTCCTTCTGTGTTCTAAGTTTTCTAAGGTTTTGGTGAATGATTGACTAGGGTAAGTTCTAATTATGTTTCTAGGCTAAAACTGACCAAAATTACGTAGTTTAGGGGTTAAACGACGTAGTTTAGGGGTCCAACGCATAAGGAAAAGACCAAAAGACCCCTAACTTAACTGATGTTTGAACCAACCGATGGACCAGACCGACGGACCGTGGCTGGACCGACGGTCTGTGTTGGTCGTCCGTCGAATGGCGTCTGGGCTCGAACCTGAAGGCCACGATCCGCGGACCTGTACCATGACCCGTGGTCTGACCTACGGTCCATATGTTTTGGTCGTGGGTCATGCCTTAGCTGAATTTTCTGCAGTTCTGGGATTAGAAATCTGGGGTCCAACCTACGGCCCTGGGCCACGGACCTTGGTCTGGCCTACGGTCCGTAGGTCCTGGCGTAGGTCTAGTCTTCGAATAATTTTTCTTGCCTTTTCTGGGAGGGGCTCCAGGTGGTGAACCACGGACCACCAGGACGGACCGTGGGTCACCCTACAGTCCGTTGGTGGTGCCCGTCGGTGGCACTTGTAGCTTCTCAAATCTGGAATCTGGTCTGTCTAGGATACGGGATGTTACAATTTCCAAGTTACTACTTAAAAGTTTTTTGGCCCAATTCTTTCTTCATTGGCTTTTCCCTAACGACGGAATCAGATCATTACAATAGATACCAATTTACCCATCACTCTTCCCCGAGTGATCAACTAGGAAAGACTGGCTAAAGTAAGGGTAGAGTAGTAATTGAATCATCGAATTGCTGAGATACTTATCTCTCTTGTCCTTCTTGGTTTCCCAAGTAGCTTCCTCAACCGGACGATGCTTCCATTGAATTTTGACAGATGCAATATCCTTTGACCTTAACTTGCGAACTTCCCTATCTAGAATGGCTATAGGCTCCTCCTCATAACCTCTAAATATCTGACCTTCTGGTGTGCATACTCTTTATGCCTATTCTGAGCTGCTAGAACATCTCCCGAATAAGTTTCACATTCCCTAATGATTCTCATCAAAAGGTCCCGCCTCAATCCATCAAACCAACCACTGGGAGACCTACATCCCCTCCTATACAGTGCATCCATGAAGTCATCTCAATACTCGAGTGATAAATATTGTTGTACGTAAACTTAACTAATATCAAAATCCATTCTCAATAACCACCAAAGTTGATCGTACACACGTCTGCCACATGTTATACAGGAACTTGACACAATCATCAGGATGAATCCTTTCTCACATAAGCATGCTAAAATTCTAAATCAATACTCGCTACAATTAGAAGTGAACCTGAACCAACCAACAAACACTCATAATACCCAAACAATCATAGTTCTTATCAATATCTCCATCTCACAACATAAATTCCAATGAGCTTAAGTTATAAAAATATGATCTTTAGACATCAGATACTCATCGAGGGATATGTCCAACCATATAAATTCCAATGAGCTTAAGTTATAAAAATATGATCTTTAGACATCAGATACTCATCGAGGGATATGTCCAACCATACAAACCCTCTAAGAACACTATCGAATGCTAGAGTTAGTAATTGTAGCTTACCTCTTAAGAAGAGTAGAATTGGACCCAATGATCCCCACATTCAATCACACACAATCGATACATTACTTCGATGACTAGATGAATATTAAGATTGTCGGACAACCATAATTACGTAGGGTAGCACTTCTATGAATTCTCATAAGCCAGGTGGTACATGTAGAACTACTGAAATACTTTAACAACTCCAAGACAACACCAAATATGTCATCTAAAATAACCAAATCTTCCCAATCATCCCACTCAACCAAGAGAACATCGTAGGATCGGTACACCTGATCCACTACTAAGGGATCCACCCACAAAAGTAAAAACACACGTGAGCATAACTAGTGAATCATACTCACAACCATGTATAAAATGAAACAGATGGTCACATAAGAATTTATGGAATAATCATTGAATAACACCAAAGGTTTTCCTCTGAAGAGTCGATACCAGTCATTTCCACTCAGTTGACTCCACATACTCTTCCCATCGTTCAACTGAAGCCCACACTCTCAATACTAACAACCATCATGAACACTCCGACCATTTACCTTACTCTAAACCAACACTTTTTAAATGAAAAACTTTCTTAGCTACTTTAACAATCAAAAGTAATAAACTTTACGACTCAAACCAAGTGTAAATCCTTTCAAAAGTTCAATCCTGATACAATTGATCATTTCTCACCTTACAAATTCATACCTTGACAAAATATATCACCACGAATGTGGACTTACAATGAAAAATTTGAATTATCAATTCAACCGTATAAAACAATCCCCTTATCTATCAACATTAGCTTATACCCTGAAGATTTTTATGAATTCATGGATCTTCGCATATCATTGATCGCATCTCCATCGATCTTACAATATTTTTCGCTAAAAGTTCAATCGTACTCATTACTAAACTCAAAAATAAAAACAAAGGACTTATCATCACCCTCGAGCTAATGTCTGTCACTCCTTTCTCAAGTCTTTCCCAATAGTTTTTAACCAATCTGATGGACCCGTGACACTATTACCATAGCCACAACAAAACAAATGAAATCACGCATCTCTGAATCCAATTATCTACCCCTCTGAAGATATCTCTTCAGCCTTTCCAATCACAAAAAAATATTCTTGCTCTCGCCTCTCTGTCAAGGTTGTACTACATCCCACTATTTTTCCTTCATTATGACTCTAGCTCTTTTAAATTCTATTCGAGTGGTGTCCCACCATCTCTTAAAACTTTTCATACAACCACGTTACTTACCAAATATTAGAAAACCACAACCTTAGATACTCGCAAGTCGTAATTACTATACAAAATTTGCTTAACCAACAATCTTATTATATAGTTGCATCCCATCACAATCCATCACGAACTCTTATTACTATTATGCTCAGTTAGCCCTGGCTATCATTAAGAAGTCAACATTGGCATCGACATGACACCTCAAACTCAGGTATACCCATAAATTCAAAGGACTAACCCAACTTCATACGCACTTTCTTACTAAAATCTTCAATTGCCTTTACCCAAGTATACTCATTGGGACTTTCTTTATCCATAAGCTTGTCATTCCAGTATCAATCCACTCCTTTATGGCTTAAGATAAAATCACCAGTCCTCATACCACCATCCTTCTTCTTAACAAACAAGACAGGAGCACCCCACGGGGAAACACTAGGACGGATGCAACCTTTATCAAGAAGCTCCTGGATTTGAGCTTTAAGCTCTCTCAATTCTTCCAGAGCCATGCGATAAGGAGGAATGGAGATAGGAGAGTGTCAGTTTCCAAGTCAATGCAGAAATCTATATCTCTATCTGGAGGCATACCAGGAAATTCGGTAGGAAAAACTTCCTTGAATTCAGACACTACAGGAATAGATTCAATAGAGAGAGACTCAACATCAACATCTTGAATATGAGCCAATTACACCAAACACCCTTGCCCCACCAGTTTTCTAGCCCGCACGAAAGATATGACCTTAGCTTGCTTAGGCTTGTACACCCCTTCCCACTCTAACCTTTCCCTACCCGGGATCTCTAGAGTTACCGACTTAGCATTACCATTAAGCACATCATAATAGGGGGACAACCAAGTCATGCCTAAGATTATATCAAGTCAGTCATATCCAGCATAACCAAATCAACCCAATTCTGAAAATCCATAAACACAACTGGACAAACACGATATACATGGGTGACTATGACTGACTCTTCAACTGGGGTAGAAACATAGATGGGGGCATCAAACACATCACAAAGTGCATCAAATCCCTAGACAAACTTGAATGATATGTATGCATAAGTAGAACCCGGATCAAACAAAACAATAGCCATCCGGTCACATACGAGAATAGTACCCCTGACCACTGCATCAGACACCTCAGCCTCGGTCTTGCCCGGAAAAGCATGAAATTGAGCCTTGTCATCTTTACGGGCAACCTCCTTGCCTGGCTGCACTACTTCTCTACCTGCATTACCATTTCCCCAGCCTCCACGGCCTCACTGATTTGCTTCTCATATGCCTAGGTTCTCCACAATTTTATAGACTTAATAACTTAACCAAGTAAACATCGTTGCTATTGGAGCAGTCGTATCATGACCCTCTTTGATATACAACCAATCCATGAAATCGTAGTATAGCTTCTAACCTCAATTGGCATAACTTAATTTCATCATTCGCTAAACAACCCATACATGTTATGACAACAATACTAAATGCATTTTCCAAAGTAATGGTTTTCATTATCTAGTCGTCCCTTACCAAAACTTCTTGAATGTTGTCACCTATAAACTTGAATCTACAAATTTGACCTTAATCCCTTCACAAACGATGATAATAGCTAGCGAGCCCCACAAAACTCCTAATTTCAGTCACAGAACTAGGTCAGACCCAATCCCTGGCTGCTTCAATCTTTTGGGGATCTACCATTACCCCTTCCCTTGAAACTACATGCCCCAAAAAGGCAACCGAAGTCAACCAAAACTCACACATATAAAATTTAGCATACAATTATGATCTCCCAAGGACACTCAGAACAATACGAAGATGATCAACATGCTCTTCCTCACTTTTCGAATAAACCAATATGTCATCAATAAAAACAATCACAAACAAATCCAAAAATGGTTGGAACACACCATTCATCAAACTCATGAAAGTTGCAGGCGTATTTGTCAATCACAACGACATAACTAGAAACTCTTAGTGCTCATAGCGGGTTCTAAATGTCATTTTTGGTATATCCTCAGGCCTAATCTTTAAATGATGATAGTCAAACCTTAGATCAATCTTAGTGAAAACGGATGCACCCTACAACTGGTAAAAAAGATCATCTATCCGAGGTAGTGGATACTTGTTCCGAATGGTGACCCTATTCAATTGGAGATAGTCTATGCACATTCTCACTTGCTAGTGATGGTGTTACCACTTCTGTTGCTCTAGTTTGGACCATAGAGTGAAGGAGGAAAGAAACCAATTTGTATCACCCAGATACCAATTGGATTCAAGTAATAGCACGAAAGGAGACAAAAGAAAACAAAGAGAATTCTTAAAGTCCTAAAGCCTCCGGAAGAAAAGTATAGACGTCTCCGTACCGTTCTGCAAGACTCTACTAGACTCGTTTTGGTACATTGAGATCAACGAACCTAGGGCTCTGATACCAACTTTTTCACGACCCAGACCGTCGTGATTGACACCACACTAACCCTCTGGTTGGAGAACCATTACTACTAACCAAAACTAATCATTTAAAGATACGGAAGCAGGTTTAAATGCAGAATTTATATAGAGTTCCCATAAACTCCAAAGGTTTAAATAAAACTAACCAAACTAATGTGGAAGAATAACCCCTAGACCCTGAAAGTCATTGTACCAAAACTCTGATTAAGTAACAAGTCTAAAATAAGGGGGCGCAACCTCGAAAACTAAGCAAAACACCCTAAACAAATAGTCTGAGTCCGAAAAGAGAGATCCATGGCAGCCTGAAAGAACTGGCTCACCCTTGAATCTAGTCACACTCAATAGTCACCTAGCTGAGGTCTGTCAGTAGCCACCTGAAGATGCCCTGTACTCAACAAGGAAAGAGCAAGTGCAGTATCAGTACACAACCACAGTGTACTGGTAAGATCACACGGCTATTCCAGTAAGTGAAACATATATAAAAGCAGTCACAACATAGTAAACACGTATATACCGAACATTACAATATCAGTTATCATTTCAGGAGCAATGTACAATTCCACATTCTCAATACAAGTATATATGACAAGTAAATGATCCTTTCATGGAACCCAATTCAATGGTCCTCTCATGGAATTCATACCCAAACTGTTAGTGTGCCAGATCGTGACATCCGATCCAAGTTAGTGTGTCGGAACGTGACACCCGATCTAATATGTATGTCGGTACGTGACATTCGATTCCAATTAGTGTGTCGGAACGTGACACCCGATCCAATATGTATGTCGGTATGTGACATCCGATCCCAGTTAGTGTATCGAAACGTGACACCCGATCCAATATGTATGTCGGTACGTGACATCTGATCCATTCAACATGCCAAAATGACAATCACAATGTACATTCTCATAATCATACAATCAAGTGTTGATTCATGACTTACAATCATTCATTCATACTCATTTACATTAGGTGTGATCAATAGTGCAACAGTCACATACATACATGCATTAAAATGAAGCAAATACTAACATACATCACACAAACATGAAATCAAACCATCACCTACCTCGAACAAAGCTTGAATCCTCCTAAGAAACTTGATTCTTCCCTTTCCGGAGTCCTTCCGCTTGTTCTTGGTCTACAAACAATCAATATAACGCGAGGATCAATAATTGAGGTCTAATTTACCCGGATTATAACTAACTCAATAACCCAAGACCAAACCCATGATCCCAATATCCAAATTAGGGCTTTTTCCACCATAATTCTCAGATCAAAGCCTTCCCCCAACAATAATTACCCAAGAAACTAAGTTCTACGGATCGAAATACGGATTAAGGGAGTAAAATCCTTACCTTTAGTGTTAGAAGAGGTGGAAAACTGTCAAGAACTTGCCCTGGGTCGTTCCTTAGCTGTCAAGAACGAAACTTGTAGAATAATAACATTTTTGGGGTTTATTTTCGACTTAAGTCGCCTCTGTGCCGCTGTGGCAGACCTCATCCCGCTACAGCATCCCCGCCCTGGCGGCTTGCACGGAGACAGAGAGTCGAATTTAGAGTTTCTAACCCCCATTTCACAACACACCTTCAACCCATGACATTTAAAAACTACTCTTTCCCACTAAGATCAGTTTCGGGAGTTCTACTCGCCCGAATTCGATTCCGTAAAGTCGTACGAATTTCTTAACGTCTTAGCTATCCACTCATGTGATCAAAAACATAATTAGATCTCTCATTCATTACCAGATTTCCTTAGACCTCACATGACTCAGATTTTGTCCAAATTTGGATTAGGCTAGGAATTCCCAAGTTACTACTCAAAAGTTTTCTGGCCCCAATTCTTTCCCCATTGGCTTTTCTCTAACGACGGAATCAGGTCCTTACAGTCATATGATAGCATCAATACAATAAATAAATAATATACTAAAATAAAACTTTTAAATATGATAAATAAATAATATAATAAAATATTACTTTTGAATACGATCTATATCTATATCGATTTATATGCAACAAATATGCATACTTGAAAATAAAAATAAAAATCCTATGGTTAGATCGATATAAGATATCTATAATTAAAAAAATGAATTGAAAAAAAAATCATATGTTTAATCAATTCTAGATGAAATATATTACATATTTGTTAAGATTTGACAACCTCCCAATAAAAAAGGAACAATAACATTCTAAATTGGGATAAATAAAAAATACAAAAAATAAATTTATAAATTTAACTTAGAATATTATTATATTTAAAAATATCCGTGCAACACGCGGGAACGAATACTAGTATATTATTATAATCTAATCTACATGGCATATTGACCTATCTCAGAATCTCACCTTTTAATAAATCAAAACGATAATTAATATATACAGATTATAATAGTTATATCAGGATTCAGAATATAAGTACATTTAACAGCTTAGAGAATATGTTTTTTTCAATCAATCTAAAACAACTATCTCTACTTTGAACCATTCAAAATACATACAAAATGGACCAGCACAAGAAGTTAGAACTATACCCTTTCCATAATCAAGATAAATTATACCGATGATATGTCCATAATTTTCATCTTAAATTTTGAACAAAAAACTATATATTTATAAGAACCGATGATTTAATCCTCTGTGTATAAGCTAAAACTCTACACACTAAATTTCTAATTTTCTCATGTTTGGTTGACTTAAATGTTTTGGAAAATGTTTTTCAAATCAACTTATTTTCCTCAAATTTAAGGAAAATGATTTTCCTTCAAAAATTAAGGAAAATATTTTTCAAAACTCTCCTCCAACCTCAAATTATAATTTATTTTTCGTACCCCACCCCGTACCCTAACCCTCCCCATTCAAAAAAAATTAAAATTTTAATATTTTTTTTTTAAAAAAAAACAATTTAGTTTGTCACTACCTCAGCCCCTACCTCCAAACCAGCTCCTCCCCCAACCAAAAAAAATTAACAACTTAAAATTTTATATTTTGAAAAATAATTTAAAATTTTAAAATTTTCAATTTTTTTAACCCGCCCAACTTCTGACTACCCGCAATCCTCGATCCCCCATACCAGTCCCCCTCAAAAAAAATTAAAAGTTTATTTATGAAAAATATGTTAAATTTTAAAAATTTATTTTTTTACCCCACCTTACCCGACCCCCCCTCCCAAAAAAAATATCATTTAAAAGTTTGTTTTTGAAAAATATTTTCAAATTTTTTAAAAAATATTTTTTACCATCCTACCCCGACCTCCCCTACCATCCCACCTCCCACCTCCCCCCCCCAAAAAAAAATAAAAAAATTAGAAGGTTTGTTTTGAAAAAATATTTTTAAATTTTAAATTTTTTTTTACCCCACCCTACTCGATCCACCCTCCCACTCAATGACCCCTACCACTACCACTACCCCCCCCACACACACACACACACATTCAAAAGAAAATTTAATATTTTGTTTTAAAAAAATAATAAATCTCTATTTGGAAGTTAGGTCCCGAGTCGGGTGTGGCTAGATCCTGATTGGAAAGTTGGGGTCGAAATTCTGATTTGAAATTCGAATCTTGGGTCTCGCATCAATTGTTGGTTGTCGGGGTCGGATCTTGATTAGAAAGTTGAGTCTCGATTCAAGTGTTAAAGTCAAAATCTGAATTGATGGATCGTGTTCAAGTTCGAGTATCAGGGTCAAGTCCTGGGTTGAAAATCTGGTCCCGATTCGAATGTCGGGTCTCGAATCCAAAGTCAGGGTCAAGTCCTGGGTCAGATCTTAGGGTGGGATTCGTTGGGGTTGTGTCTTAGTTCGCGTGGCAGGGTCATGTCCTAGATCGATTATGGAGGTTGGTTTCTTGGTCAAAAATTGTTTTCTACTCTCTAGTAAAAAATAAAAGATATTTTCTTTGAAATGTTTTTTATTCACAAACCAAACACTAAAAAATATTTTTCAGAAAATATTTTCTACTCACCAACAAAACATGAGAAAATGAATAAGAAATCCACTTATTTTCTAGGAAAATATTTTCCAGGAAATCATTTTCTATGAAAAACATTTTCCTTCATACCAAACACACCCTAAGGTTTCATACCTTTTCTATTAGTTGGTTAGTTCACCGATTAAAAAAAGGGCATTTGTTATTTATGTAATTGATTTGACTTGATCTAGTAAGTACTAGTGTGTATTCTTATGGCTCATGAAGATTTAGTAAGTCTACATCAAATCGTTGTGAATAACAATTTATTATTATTTCAAAATATTTGTTGATACAATTATAATTTATTGTCAATTACCGATTAAAAAAAGTTATGATGTATTTGTTGTCTTACTATGTCATTAACTATGGACAAAACGATGGATTTAAGTTTCACCGCATCAAAAAGATAAGATATTGGGTTAAAGGAATGATGTACCATGATGAAAGATGTTGAGTTTAAGTTTCATTCATTTATGTCCTAAGACTTCTTTATATGGATAAGACGTTAATGAGTTTGAGTCTCAATGCACCATATTGATGATATAATTAAGAAAAAATAATGTGTGTTTGATGAAAATTAGTCATGAAACATATCCCTTTGAAATCGCTCAATTCCCTTATAAAGTGAATGTGATAGTAGTGTATAATATATCTGAAAGAAGATAAGTAATTAAATAATGCATATGAATGTGCAATGAGGTACTAAGTTATCATAATTTGATATGCTTAGATGATTGTATTTCATTCACAACGAATGATGAATTTTGATAATGATGAGAAGAATTATAGAAAATTCACATGGACAATGTAACGACCTGTTCCCATCGTTATGGAAAAGCCAATGGGGAAAGAATTGAGCCAAAAAAACTTTTGAGTAGTAACTTGGGAATTCCTAACCTAGTTCAGATTTGGATGAAATCTGAGTCAGGGAGGTCTAGGGAAATTTGGTAATGAATGAGAGAGTTAATTAAGAATTCAATCACATGCGTAGATATCCAAGACTTTAAGGAGCCCATACGACTTTACGGAATCGAATTCGAGCGAGTAAAACTCCCGAAACTGATCTTAGTGTGAGCGGGTAGTGTTTGAACATCAAGGGTAGAAGGTGTGTTGTAAAATGGGAGTTTGGAATTCAAATTCCAACTCTCTGTCTCCATGCAAGCCACCAGGGCGGGACCACTGTTGGGTTGGGTTCTGCTGTGGCGGGCCAGTCGCGACTTAAGTTGGAAAAAAACCTCAATTTCGTTATTTTTGTGAAAATTTCATTCTGAAGATCTAGGAGACGACCCAGGGTAATTTCTTGAAAGTTTTCCATGACTTTTGGTGCTAAAGTTAAGGATTTTACTCCCCTCATCTGTATTTCGATACGTATAACTTAGATTCTTGGGTAACTATCGTTGGGAGAGGGTTTTGGCCTGAAGTTAATGGTGGGAAAAAGCCCTAGATGCACCTTAGAATCATGAGTTTGGTCTTGGGTTATTGGGTTTTTTATAATCTGGGTAAATTAGACCTTAATTATTGATCCTTGCGTTAAATTATTCGTTTGTAAACCAAGAACAAGCGGAAAGAATCCGAAAAGGGAAGGCTCAAGTGTCTTAGGAGAATTCAAGCTTGGTTTCGAGGTAGGTGATGGTTTGATTTCATGTTTGTACGATATATGTCGGTAATTGCTTCATGGTAATGCATGCATGTATGTGAATGAGTCATTATTGATCAAACCTAATGAAATGAGTATGAATGAACAATTGTATGCCATGAATCAACACTTGATTGTATGATTATGAGTATGAACATTATGAGTGTGAATGTGATTGTGGTGGTGTTGATTGGATCGGGTGTCACGTTCCGACACATACATTGGATCAGGTGTCATGTTCCGACACATACATTGGATCAGGTGTCACGTTCTGATATATACATTAGATCGGGAGTTACGTTTCGACACACTAATTGGATCGGGTGTCACGTTCCGACACACTAACATTTTGGGTGTGGGTTCCATGAGAGGACCATTGTGATTGTTATGTTATGTCTACTTGGCATTGATAATGGAAGACGGTATGTTGCTCTAAATTGATGACTGAATTGTATTATGTATATGTATGCTTATTATGTTGTAATTGCTTATGTGTATTGTGCCTATGGGAGTGGCCGCGTGATCCTACCAATACACTGTGGTTGTGTACTGATACTGCACTTGATCTTTCTTTGTTGAGTACAGGGCATCTTCAGGCGGCTACTGACAGACCTCAGCTAGGTGACTATTGAGCGTGACCGGATTCAAGGGTGAGCCAGTTCTTTCAGGTTGCCATGTATCTCTCTTGTTTAAGTCTACTATTTTCGGACTCAGACTATTTGTTTAGGGTGTTTTTTTAGTTTTCGGGGCTGTGCCCCGTTTCCTTAGACTTGTTAGTTAATCAGAGTTTTGGTACAATGACTTTCAGTTTCTAGAGGTGTTTTCCACAAATGTTTTTAGTAGTTGTTCGTTAAACTTTCGGAGTTTATGAGAACTTCATATTTTCTTAGACATTTAAACCTGCTTCTGTATCTTTAAATGATTTAGCTTCTTTAAGTTGCTTAGTCGGGTTGTAGTTGTAGTTCTCCCACCGGAGGGTTAGTGTGGGCGCCAATCACGGCTGTCTGGGTCGTGACAAAGTTGGTATCAGAGCCCTAGGTTCATTGATTTTATTGTACCAAAATGAGTCTAGTAGAGTTTTGCGGAACGGCACGGAGACGTCTGTACTTTTCTTCGAGAGGCTATAGGACTTTAGGAAATATCTCTGTCTTTTGTCCTTTCGTGCTATGACTTGATTCCAATTGGTATCTGGTAATCCAAAATGGTATCTAATCTCCTTCACTCTTCTGTCCGCAGATGGTTAATACGTGATTCAACGGTGTCAGGCCCGTAGCTCCCGTCAATAAGCCAGCTGGGGAGCCCGCATCAAGAGACCGCGGTCGAGGCAGGGGTAGAGGTCAAAGAAGGAAAGCACCCGCCAGGAGTGGAGCCCCCGTTGAAAATGCTCCTAGGGAAGAGGTCCCTCCTGCGCCCCAAGAAGAGGTACAAGAGAATGTGGAAATCGAAAATGAGGAGGATGTTGGACCAGAGGAGGAGGTACAGGATGAGACTAGAGGTATTCCTCCCTTAGACCTAGTGTTAGCTCAGCAAATCATGTCCTTTCTGAAGGGGTTGGTCGGTCCTGAAATCCTTCCAGCAGTGCAAACTACTCAACCTCTGATCAACCGCCCCGTTACTGCTACTATTCCCAGGGTAGATGGAGCATTAGGCACTGAAGCCTTTTTCCGTCCTTTGTTGGGTCCGGTGATGACTGGTAATGAGCATGAGATGTTGGCTAAGTTTCTAAAGTTGAAGCCGCCTGTGTTCCATGGTACTGAGAGTGAGGACGCCTATGAGTTCATCTTGGATTGTTATGAGAGGCTTTATAAGTTGGATATTGTACATCAGCATGGAGTAGAGTTTGTGACCTTCCAGCTTTAGGGTGAGGCTAAGCAGTGGTGGAGAG
The DNA here is from genome assembly GCA_029582245.1 of Solanum etuberosum. Lineage (NCBI taxonomy): Eukaryota > Viridiplantae > Streptophyta > Magnoliopsida > Solanales > Solanaceae > Solanum > Solanum etuberosum. The sequence goes on from JAJONR010000724.1 coordinate 15,388, forward strand.
CTTATGTGGAATGCAGATCACCAATCTTTCCCCCATTCACTTGGATGCATTTCCATGCCTTGTTTCAGAAAAAGTATGTGCCCCGAACTTTGAGAGATCGCTAGAAGGATGAGTTCATGGCGTTGGAGCATGGTGGTATTTCTGTAGCTGCTTATAAGGCTAAGTTTCATGCTTTGTCTAGATATGGTACACAATTGGTGACTACTGAGGAGGAGAGGATTCGTCTATTCCTCAAGGGACTGAACTCCGAGTTACAGGTATTGTTTGTTCACATGACCTCTGCAGGGAAAAGTTTTAATGAGGTGACAGATTTTGTGAAGAAAGTGGAAGGAGTTTGACGTGATGGAAAGGATAAGGCTTTGGCTAAGAAGCCCAAGAGTACAAGTAAATCTTATGGTTCCTACTCCAGAGGTTCAGGTAGGCCGACACTTGAAGCCCAGCCAATTCAGTCAGCCTTGCCCACTGCTACAGGTAGTTACTCGGGAACTCCACATCAGAATTTTATTCAGGATAGCCAGGGAGCCGCACCTTCGGCGGGCAGCAGGCCATCTTTTGATAGTACTTTTTATAATTATGGAGAACTTGGGCATATGAGGAGAGATTATCCCCACCCGTGCATGTTTGACCCCGCACAACAGCAGACTAGAGCAGTGGTACTTGCGAACAACGGTAATAATGGTATAGGGCGTCCACAAGATAGGCGAGGAGGAAATCAGCGAGGCCGTGAAGGCCGGGGAAACGGTAATGCAGGTAGAGGAGCAATGCATCTTGGCAAGGAGGTCCCCCGTCAAGATGACAGGGCTTAGTTTTATGCCTTTCAGGGCAAGAACGAGGTAGAGACTTCTGACGCAGTGATTACAGGTACCATTCTTGTATGTGACCTGATGGCTACTGTTTTGTTTGATCCGGGTTCTACTTATTCATATGTGTCAGTTCAGTTTGCCTTGAGATTTGATATGGTTTGGGATGTACTTTATGCCCCCATCCATGTTTCTACCCCAGTGGGAGAGTCTGTCATAGTCACCCATGTCTATCGTGCTTGTCCTATCTTATTTATGGGTTTTCAGACTTGGGATGATTTGGTTATTTTGGATATGACTGACTTCGATATAATCTTAGGCACGACTTGTTTGTCCCTCTATTATGTTGTGCTTAATTGTAATACTAAGTCTGTAACTCTAGAGATCCCGGGTAGGGAAAAGTTAGAGTGGGAAGGGGTGTACAAACCTAAGCCAACTAAGGTTATATCCTTCATTCGGGTTAGGAAACTGGTGGGGCAGGGATGTTTGGCATATATGGCTCATATTCGGGATGTTGAGGTTGAGTCTCCCTCTATTGAGTCTAATCTTGTTGTGTCTGAATTTAAAGAAGTGTTCCCTACCGATTTACCTGGTATGCCTCCGGATAGAGATATAGATTTCTGCATTGACTTAGAACCGGGCACTCGCCCCATTTCCATTCCTCCCTATCGCATGGCTCCAGCAGAATTGAGAGAGCTTAAGGCTCAAATCCAAGAGCTTCTTGATAAAAGTTTCATCCGTCCTAGTGCTTCCCCATGGGATGCTCCTGTCTTGTTTGTTAAGAAAAAAAATGGTAGTATGAGGATGTGCATAGACTTCCGACAGTTGAATAAGGTCACAATTTCAAATAAGTATCCATTCTCTCGGATAGATGATCTTTTTGACCAGTTACAGGGTGCGTCAGTTTTCTCTAAGATTGATCTAAGGTCTGGTTACCATCAGTTAAAGATTAGGCCTGAGGATGTTCCAAAAACGGCATTCAAAACCCGTTATGGGCACTATGAGTTTTTAGTGATGTCGTTTGGATTGACCAATGCGCCTGCAGCCTTCATGAGTTTGATGAATGGTGTGTTCAAACCATTCCTGGATTCTTTTGTTATTGTCTTTATTGATGAAATTTTGGGTTATTCGAAAGTGAGGAAGAGCATGCCGACCATCTTCGTGTTGTTTTGGGTGTCCTTGGGAGACAAAAGTTATATGCTAAATTTTCCAAGTGTGAGTTCTGGTTGACTTCAGTTGCCTTTTTGGGGCATGAAGTTTCAAGGGAAAGGGTAATGGTAGATCCCCAAAAGATTGAAGCGGTTAAGAATTAGGTCCGGCCTAACTCTGTGACTGAAGTTAGGAGTTTTGTGGGGCTCGATAGCTACTATCGTCGGTTTTTGAAAAACTTTGCTTCTATCGCCACACATCTGACAAGGCTGACCAAGAAGGAGGTACCTTGCGAATGGACTGAAAAATGTGAGGAGAGCTTTCAAAAGCAAAAGACTCTTCTGACCACAACACCTATTCTGGCAGTACCAGTGGAAGGTAAAGATTTCATTGTTTATTGTGATGCTTCACATTCGGGTTTGGGTGCTGTGTTGATGCAGGATAAGAATGTCATAACTTATGCATCGCGGCAGTTGAAGGTGCATGAGAGGAACTACCTGACGCATGATTTGGAGTTGGAAGCGGTAGTATTTCCCCTTAAGATCTGGCGGCATTACCTTTATGGTGTCAAGTGTGAGGTGTTTACTGACCACCGTAGCCTACAACATGTATTCACTCAAAAGAACCTAAATCTAAGACAACCAAGGTGGATGGAGTTACTCAACGACTATGATGTTACCATCCAGTATCATCCGGGTAAGGTTAACGTGGTGGCAGACGCATTAAGCCGGAAGGCGGTGAGTATGAGTAGTCTAGCTTGCTTGGGTGTATCAAAGGGACCTTTGGCCAAAGAGATCCAGACTTTGGAGTCTAAGTTCATGTAATTGGGTATCTCAGAGAAAGGTGGGGTGTTAGCTAGCATTGAGGTTAGGCCCACTTTCATTGAGGAGATCAACGTCAAACAGTTTGTGGAAGAGAATTTGAATGAGCTCAGAAAGAAGATCGTGTCTGGCAAGGCACAAGATGTGACTCTTGATGCGGGTGGTGTGCTCTGTTTTAAGGGAAGAGTTTGTGTTCCCCGAGTGGATGACTTGATTCAGAAAATGTTGACAGAATCCCATGGTTTGCGGTATTCCATTCATCCGGGTGTGACCAAGATGTACAGAGACTTGAAATGACTTTATTGGTGGCCTGCATGAAGAAAGACATAGCTGAGTTTGTGGCTAAATTCCACAACTGTCAACAGGTAAAATATGAGCACCAAAGGCCTGCAGGTTTGCTTCAGTGAATGCCAATTCTGGAATGGAAGTGAGAAAGAATAGCTATGGATTTCGTGGTTGGTCTCCCCAAGACCTTGGGGAAGTTTGATTCCATTTGGGTAGTAGTTGACAGATTGACTAAGTCATCCCACTTCATTCCAGTCAGAATAGACTATAATGCGCAGCAGTTGGCTAAGGTTTATGTGAAGGAGATAGTGAGGTTGCATGGAGTGCCCCTTTCTATCATCTCAGACCGTGGTACGCAGTTCACTTCCAAGTTTTGAGGAAAATTACATGAGGCATTGGGTACTCAACTCACTTTTAGTACAACTTTCCATCCACAGACTGATGGGCAGTTAGAGAGGACTATTCAAGTGTTGAAGGACATGTTGAGGTCATGTGTGATTGACTTTGGATGACATTGGGATAAGTTCCTACCGTTGTGTGAGTTTTCCTATAATAACAGTTACCACTCCATCATCGACATGGCACCGTTCGAGGCACATTATGAGAGGAGATGTAGATCACCCATAGGATGGTTTGAGGCTGGAGATGTGAAACCTTTAGGGGTTGATTTGGTGAAGGATGCTCAAGATAAGGTAAGAAGCATCCACGTTAAGCTTCTAGCAGCCCAGAGTCGATAGAAGAAGTATGTAGACCGTAAGGTAAGAGACATGGCATTTCAGGACGGTGAACAAGTTCTTCTTAAAGTGTCACCCATAAAAGGGGTGATGAGATTTGGAAAAAAGGGGAAGCTTAGTCCTCGATACATTGGATCATTTGAAATTCTTGACTATGTAGGGCCGGTGGCTTATAGGTTGGCTTTACCTCCTAGCTTAACTGGAGTTCATCCAGTGTTTCATGTGTCCATATTGAAGAAGTCCCATGGGGATGGGGATTACATCATAAAATGAGACTCAGGTTTGTTAGACAAAGACCTTCAGTATGAGGAAGAACCGGTTGCAATTCTTGATCGCGATATTCAAAAGCTTAGGACCAAGGAGAAAAAGTCCGTGAAATTTCAATGGAAGCATCGTCCGGTTGAGGAAGCTACTTGGGAAACCGAGAAGGACATGCGAGACAAGTATCTCCAGTTGTTCAACGATTCAGGTACTACTCTACCCTTACTTTAGCCAGTTTTTCCTAGTTTATCACTCGGGGACGAGTGATGGGTAAATTGGTATCTATTTTAACGACATGTTCCTGTCGTTATGGAAAAGCCAATGGAGAAAGAATTGGGCCATAAAAACTTTTGGGTAGTAACTTGAAAATTCCTAGCCTAGTCCAGATTTTGACGAAATTTGAGTCAGAGAAGTCTAGGGAAATCTGGTCATGAATGAGCGAGTTAATTATGAATTCGATCACATGAATAGATAGCCAAGACATTAAGGATCCCGTACGACTTTAGATCACGTTCCGACACATACATTGGATCGGGTGTCACGTTCTGATACATACATTAGATCGGGTGTCACGTTCTGATACATACATTAGATCGGGTGTCACGTTCTGACACACTAACAGTTTGGGTGTGGGTTCCATGAGAGGACCATTGTGATTGTTATGTTATGTCTACTTGGCATTGATAATGGAAGACAGTATGTTGCTCTAAATTAATGACTGAATTGTATTTTGTATATGTATGCTTATTATGTTGTAATTGCTTGTGTGTATTGTGCCTATGGGAGTGGCCGCGTGATCCTATCAGTACACTGTGGTTGTGTACTGATACTGCACTTGCTCTTTCTTTGTTGAGTACAGGGCATCTTCAGGCGGCTACTGACAGACCTCAGCTAGGTGAATATTGAGCGTGACCGGATTCAAGGGTGAGCCAGTTCTTTCAGGTTGCCATGTATCTCTCTTGTTTAAGTCTACTCTTTTCGGACTCAGACTATTTGTTTAGGGTGTTTTGTTTAGTTTTCGGGGCTGTGCCCCGTTTCCTTAGACTTGTTAGTTAATCAGAGTTTTGGTACAATGACTTTCAGTTTCTAGGGGTGTTTTCCGCAAATGTTTTTAGTAGTTGTTCGTTAAACTTTCTGAGTTGGGAACTTTATATTTCCTTAGAAATTTAAACCTGCTTCCGTATCTTTAAATGATTTAGCTTCTTTAAGTTGCTTAGTCGGGTTGTAGTAGTGGTTCTCCCACTGGAGGGTTAGTGTGGGTGCCAATCACGGCGGTCTGGGTCGTGACAGACATCTATTAAAGAACCTATAGATTTATTTTAAATTTTTTGTATTGCTTGTTATCAAGGAAAGTTAGTTGTGAGACCATCACCAACGAAAGTTTAGATGAGTCCCCTGCATTCCAAGAATGTATACATGGAGATTTTATAGACCTAATCACCAACCTAGTGGGTTGTGTTTAGATACTTCATGATCATAATAGTTAATTGTCTTCTAGATGGTTTCATGTGTGTCCATTGTTATCTCACAACTTGGCTTTTGCAAAATTATTGGCACAAATAATATGATTATGGATACAATTTTATTATAATGAGATTAAGTCCATTCGTCTTGATAACGCTGCAGAGGTTTCATCCCAAGCATTTAATGATTGTTGCCTATCGATTGAGATTGAATAAACCCAATACTGAAGTGAATGTGATAGTGTAAATTAAAATTTATCAATACAAATGCGAATTTTATTGTGATGGGTTCGCGACTTACCTTCAGAAGAGGTAAAGTAATTGAGAAAAAATAAATCTGAAATCTACTTTCGAAGTAGCAAAACTTTGAAATTTACTCCCACGATGATAAATCTGAAATTTGCTCATATAATAAAAAATCAGAAATTTACTAAAGCAAAAAACACATATCATGATAAACTTGGAGTTTGCCCGTACATATAATTTTATCGGTTGGCATGAAAGAATTTGGCCACCTAAAAGATGTGAATACTAAATATTCAACATATATTGAAGAACTAGAAAATTCTTCAAGAATTTTGTTTGTTGCTTGTTCATGATAAGTTGATTGGATTAACTAAGTTGGGAATGAATCCCTAAATTATGGAAAGTATAAAAGGTGAATATGTGTCAGTTCACCTGTCATGTAATTTTTTGAATTGGATGCATTAATAAGATGAGCACATACATGTGTGTTTGTTGTCAACCTGCACTTTGACATTAACTAAATTATTTGTGCAAATTAATTGATTAAAAGCACCACTTTTAGAATATGTAATCAAGACAATATATTTTTATAATATTGATAAATATCCAACCTGATGTGACATTAGCTGCCTCGAATAAACAATCAATCATTACTTATGAGAACAAAACTCCACGGTCTAAATAATAATATATTTCATACAAAAATAGTTGTATGCATCAGAATAATAAATTATGATCATTTTTTCTCTCAATTGATTTATGATCAGGGACCAAATATTTTCATCTAAATATTTTGATATGTGGTATGTGATTAATAAATACATCATGATGCATAAAGATGAATTCTTTAAAATGAATTGAAATATGTGTTAGTTTGTCTAACGTAAAAGAGAGATAATAAGCAGTTAAGAATTGCAAATGCTCATATTGAATGTCCCTAAAGGATAGAGTCTATGACACGCATGAAGCATGATAGCCTAATCAATTTCAAATTAAATAATTCTTGAAAAGGAGGGAGGAGCAAATGATAAAAAAAGGTCATAATAAGGAGGCAATGCACTCTTGAAGAGCCTACGACATAACACTTCATGGGTAAGTACCTAAGATTAATGAATTAATGATATCTCAATAAGATATGTCGCACTATGAACCCAAAAAAATTATCTTTGGTGATATCTTTAATACAATACAATGCAATATTGTCAAAGATTATGAGGATCCGAATTCTACATCTATTAAAGCATACTGACGTAGAAATGGTTATCAATTTAAAAGTAAAATGATACATTTTGGTAAGCGTAAAACTTATTTGATTTTCAGTCTAGATACTAGAAAATGTTATACATTTAATATTGAATGTTGTCACTTGACAAAATTAATATGAAAATTCCAGGAGGATTCAAAATCTAAAACATATGCAAGTTTTTGAAAAATTTGTTTATCATCCTCATATTGATTAAATCAATTAAGAATCTTTCGTATTGTTATACGAGTTAATAACTTGAATTGAACTCTTGAATAGTTTTTGTAACGACCCAGACCATCGTGATTAGCACCCAAACTAAACCTCCGGTGGGAGAACCATTACTACAACCCAACTAACCCCAAAGCTAGACATTTAAAGATACGGAAGCAGGTTTAAATGCAGAATTTATATAGAGTTCCCATAAACTCCAAAGGTTTAAATAAAACTAACCAAACTAATGCGGAAGAACAACCCCTAGAACCTGAAAGTCATTGTACCAAAACTTCTAAAGTTCAACAAGTCTAAGGAAAAGGGGTACAACCCCAACTAACATAATAAATATTTAAATAGTCTAAGTCCGAAGAAAATGGACTAAACAATAGGAAGGACTCCGTGGCAGCCTGAATGAACTGGCTCACTCTTGAAATCCTGTCTCGATCACTAATCTCCTAGTTGAGGTCTATCAATAGCCGCCTAAAGATGCCCTGTACTCAACAAAGAACGAGAAACAGCAGTATCAGTACACAACCACAGTGTGCTGGTAAGATCACGCGGCTATTCCAGTAAGCGAAACCTATATAAGCAGTCACAACATAGTAAACACGCATATATCGAACATATACAATATCAGTTATCATTTCAGGAGCAATGTACAATTCCACATTCTCAATACAAGTATATATGACAAGTCAATGGTCCTCTCATGGAACCCAATTCAATGGTCCTCTCATGGAACCCATACCCAAACTGTTAGTATGCCGAATCGTGACATCCGATCCAATATGTATGTCGGTACATGACATCCAATCCCAGTTAGTGTGTCGGAACGTGACACCCGATCCAATATGTATGTCGGTACGTTACATTCGATCCCAGTTAGTGTGTCGGAACGTGAAACCCGATCCATTCAACATGCCACAATCACAATGTACATTCTCATAATCATACAATTAAGTGTTGATTCATGACTTACAATCATTTATTCATATTCATTTACATTAGGTGTGATCAATAGTGCAACATTCCCATACATACATGCATTACAATGAAGCAAATACTAGCATACATCACACAAACATGAAATCAAACCATCAACTACCTCGAACAAAGCTTGAATCCCCTAAGAAACTTGATTCTTCCCTTTTTGGATTCTTTTTCCTTGTTCTTGGTCTAGAAACAATCAATATAACGCGAGGATCAATAAATTAATGTCTAATTATCTGGATTATAACAAACCCAATAACCCAAGACCAACCCCATGATCCCAATACCCAACTTAGGGCTTTTTCCACCATTAACTTCAGGTCAAAACCTTCCCTCAATAATAATTACCCAAGAATCTAAGTTCTACGGATCGAAAAACGGATTAGGGGAGTAAAATCCTTACCTTTAGCACCAATAATCATGGAAAACCGCTAAGAAATCGCCTGGGGTCGTCTCCTAACTCTTAAGAACGAAGTTTGCAGAATAATGACATATTTGAGATTTATTTCCGACTTAAGTCGCGACTGTCCCGCTGTGGCGGTCCCGCCCTGGCGGGATAAATCCCCCCTGGAGGCTTGCACGGAGACAGAGAGTCGAATTTAGAGTTTAAAACCCTCATTTCACAACACACCTTCAACCCATGACATTCAAAACTACTCGTTCACGCTAAGATCAGCTTCGGGAGTTCTACTCGCCCCAATTCGATTCCGTAAAGTCGTACTGTTTCCTTAATGTCTTAGCTATCTACTCATATGATCAAAATCATAATTAGATCTACCATTCATTACCATATTTCTCTAGACCTCACTGACTCAGATTTTGTCCAAATCTGAAGTAGGCTAGGAATTTCTAAGTTACTACTCAAAAGTTTTCTGGCTCCAATTCTTTCCCAATTGGCTTTTCCCTAACGACGGAATAAGGTCGTTACAATAGATACCAACTTACCCATCACTCGTCCCCGAGGGATCAACTAGGAAAGACTCACTAAAGTAAGGGTAGAGCAGTACCTGAATCGTTGAATAGCTGGGGATACTTATCTCGCATGTCCTTCTCGGTTTCCTAAGTCGCTTCCTCAATCGGACGATGCTGCCATTGGATTTTGACGGATGCAATATCCTTTGACCTTAACTTGCGAACTTCCCTATTTAGAATGGTTATATGCTCCTCCTCATAAATTCAAAATATCTGACTTTCCGGTCTACATACTCTTTATGCCTGTTCTGAGCTGCTAGAATATCTCCCGAATAAATTTGGCATTCCCTAATGGTTCTCATCAAAAGGTGCCGCCTCAAATGCATCAAACCACTGGGAGACCTACATCCCCTCCCATACAGTGCATCAATGAAGTCATCTCAATACTCGAGTGATAAATATTGTTGTACGTAAACTTAACTAACAATAAAAGTTATTCTCAAGAACCACCAAAGTTGATCGTACACACGTCTGCCACATGTTATCAAGGACCTTGACACAATCATCAGGACTAATCCTTTCTCACATAAGCATGATAACATTCTAAATCAATACTCGCTACAATTAGAGGTGGACCTGAACCAACCAACACATACTCATAATACTCAAACAATCATAGTTCTTATCAACATCTCCTTCTCATAACATAAATTTCCATGAGCTTAAGTTATAAAAATTTGATCTTCAGACATCAGATACTCATCGAGGGATATGTCCAAGCATACAAACCCTCCAACAACACTATCTAAATGCTAGATTTAGTAATTGTAGCTTACCTCTTAGAACAGTAGAATTGAACCCAATGATCCCCACATTTAACCACACACAATCGATACATTACCTCGATGACTAGATGAATATTGAGATTGTCGGACAACCATAATTACGCATGGTAGCCCTTCTATGAATTCTCATAAGCAAGGTGGTACATGTAGAACCTCTAGAATACTTCAACAACTCCAAGACAACACCAAATATGTCATCTGAGATAACCAAATTGCCCAAACATCCTACTCAACCAAGAGAACATTACATGATCGATACACCTGATCCACTACTAGGGATCCACCCACAAAAGTGAAAACACACGTGAGCATAACTAGTGAATCATACTCACAACCATCATAAACACTCCAATCATTTACCTTACTCTAAACCAACACTTTTAAATGAAAACCTTTCTTAGGTACTTAATCAATCTGCAGTAATAAACCTATGACTCAACCCAGGTGTAAGTCCTTTCAAATGCTCAATACCTGATACAATTAATCATTTCTCACCTTGCAAATTCATACCTTGACAAAATATATCACCACGAATGTAGACTTACAATGAAAAATTTGAATTGTAATTCAACTGTATAACACAATCCCCTTATCTATCAACGTTAGCTTATTCCTTGAAGATTTTTATGAATTCATGGATCTTCGCTTATCATTGATCGCATCTCTATCGATCTTATAATATCTTTCGCTAACAATTCAATCGTACTCAATACTAAACTAAAAAACAAAGCAAAGCACTTATCATCACACTCGAACTAGTGTTTGTACACTCTTTTCTCAAGTCTTTTTCAATAGTTTTTAACCAATCTGACGGACCCGTGACACTATTACCATAGCCACAACAAAACGAATGAAATCACGCTTCTCTGAACCCAATTATCTACCCCTCTGAAGATACCTCTTTAGCCTTAGAAATCAAATACACTATTCTTGCTCTCGGCTCTCTCTAAAGGTTGTACTACATCCCACTATTTTTTGTCATTATAACTCTAGCTCTTTTAAATTTTATTCGAGTGGTGTCCCACCATCTCTTAAAACATTCCATACAACCATGTTAGTCACCAAATATTAGAAAACCACAACCTTAGATACTCACAAGTCGTAATTACTATACAAAATTCGCTCAACCAACAATCTTATTATATAGTTCCATCCCATCACGAACTCTTATTACCATTATGCTCAGTTAGCCCTGGCTATCGCTACGAAGTCAACCTTTTCATTGACATGACACCTCAAACTCAGGTATACCCATCAAATTCAAAGGACTAACCCAATTTTATACGCACTTTCTTACTAAAGTCTTCAATTGCCTTCACCCAAGTATACTAAATGGGACTTTCTTTATCCATAAGCTTGTCATTCCGGTATCAATCCACTCCCTTATGGCTTAAGATAAAATTACCAGTCCTCATACTACCATCCTTCTTCTTAACAAACAAGACAGGAGCACCCCACGGGAAAGCACTAGGACGGATGAAACCTTTACCAAGAAGCTCCTGGATTTGAGCTTTAAGCTCTCTCAATTCTGCCAGAGCCATGCGATAAGGAGGAATGGACATGGGGTGAGTGTCAGTTTCCAAGTCAATGCAGAAATCTATATCTCTATCCGGAGGCATACCAGACAAATCGGTAGGAAACACTTCTCTAAATTATGACACCACAGGAATAGACTCAATAGAGGGAGATTCGACCTCAACATCCCGAATATGAGTCAATTACGCCAAACACCCCTGCCCCACCAATTTCCTACCCCGCAAGAAAGATATGACCTTAGCTGACTTAGGCTTGTACCCCTTTCCCACTCTAACCTTTCCCTACACGGGATCTCTAGAGTTACCAACTTAGCATTACCATTAAGCACAACATAATAGGGGGACAACCACGTCATGCCTAAGATTATATCAAGTCAGTCATATCCAGCATAACAAAATCAGCCCAAGTCTGAAAATCCATAAGCACAACAGGACAAACACGATATACCTGGATGACTATGACTGACTCTTCAACTAGGGTAGAAACATGGATGGGGGCATCAAACACATCACAAACCGCATCAAATCTCAAGACAAACTGAACTGACACGTATGCATAAGTAGAACCCGGATCAAACAAAACAGTAGCCATCCGGTCACATACAAGAATAGTACCTGTGACCACTGCATCAGACACCTCAGCCTCGGTCTGGCCTGGAAATGCATAAAACTGAGCCCTGTCATCTTGACGGACAACCTCCTTGCCTGGCTGCACTGCTCCTCTACCTGCATTACCATTTCCCCGGCCTTGCTGATTTCCTCCTCATATACCCAGGTTCTCCACAATCTTACACACTTAATAACTTAACCAAGTAACCATCGCTGCTATTGGAGCATTCATATCCTGACCCTCTTTGATATACAGTCAATCCATGAAATCGTAGTATAGCTTCTAACCTCAATTGGCATAACTTAATTTCATCATTCGCTAAACAACCCATACATGTTATGACAACAATACTAAATGTATTTCCCAAAGTAATGGTGTTCATTATCTAGCCATCCTTTATCAAAACTTCTTGAATGTTGTCACCTATAAGCTAGAATCTGCAAATCTGACCTTAATCCCTTCACAAATGACGATAGTAGCTAGCGAGCCCCACAAAACACCTAATTTCAATCACAGAACTAGGTCGGACCCAATTCCTCACTGCTTCAATATTTTTGGGATCTACCATTACCCCTTTCCTTGAAACTACATGCCCCAAAAAGGCAACCGAAGTCAACCAAAACTCACACTTAGAAAATTCAGCATACAATTTTTGTCTCCCAAGGACACTCAAAACTATACGAAAATGGTCAGCATGTTCTTCCTCACTCTTAGAATAAACTAAAATGCCATTAATAAACATCATAACAAATGAATCTAGAAATGGTTTGAACACACCATTCATCAAACTTATGAAAGTTGCAGGCACATTTATCAATCCAAACGACATAACTAGAAACTCGTAGTGCCCATAGCGGGTTCTAAATATCGTTTTGGGTATATCCTCAGGCCTAATCTTTAACTGTTGATAGCCATACCTTAGATCAATCTTAGAGAAAACGGATGCACCCTTCAGCTGGTCAAAAAGATTATCTATCCGAGGTAGTGGATACTTGTTCCGAATGGTGACCCTATTCAACTGTCGGTAGTCTATACAGATACTCTCTTGCTAGTGATGGTGTTACCACTTCTGTTGCTCTAGTTTGGACCATAGAGTGAAGGAGGAAAGATACCAATTTGTATCACCCAGATACCAATGGATTCAAGTAATAGCATGAAAGGAGTAGAAATGAAGAGATTTCCTAAAGTCCTATAGCCTCTCGAAGAAAAAGTACAGACGTCTCTGTACCATTCCGTAAGACTCTACTAGACTCGTTTTGGTACAATGAGATCAACGAACCTAGGGCTCTGATACCAATTTTGTCACGACCCAGACCATCGTGATTGACATCCAAACTAACCCACTGGTGGGAGAACCATTACTACAACCCAACTAACCCCAAAGCCAGACATTTAAAGATACAGAAGCAGGTTTAAATGCAGAATTTATATAGAGTTCTCATAAACTCCAAAGGTTTAAATAAAACTAACAAAACTAATGCGGAAGAACAACCCCTAGAACCTGAAAGTCATTATACCAAAACTTCTAAAGTTCAACAAGTCTAAGGAAAAGGGGTACAACCCCAACTAACATAAGAAATATCTAAATAGTCTAAGTCCGAAGAAAATGGACTAAACAATAGGAAGGACTCCGTGACAGCCTGAAAGACCTGGCTCACCCTTGAAATTCAGTCTCGATCACTGATCTCCTAGCTGAGGTCTATCAATAGCCTCCTGAAGATGCCCTGTACTCAACAAAGAACAAGCAAGTGCAGTATCAGTACACAACCACAGTGTGCTGGTAGGATCACACAGCTATTCCAGTAAGCGAAACATATATAAGCAGTCACAACATAGTAAACACGCATATACCGAACATATACAATATCAGTTATCATTTCAGGAGCAATGTACAATTCCACATTCTCAATACAACTATATAAGACAAGTCAATGGTCCTCTCATGGAACCCAATTCAATGGTTCTCTCATGGAACCCATACCCAAACTATTAGTGTGTTGGATCGTGACACCCGATCCAAGTTAGTGTGTCGGAACGTGACACCCGATCCAATATGTATGTCGGTGCGTGACATTCAATCTCAGTGAGTGTGTCGGAATGTAACACCCGATCCAATATGTATGTCGGTACGTGACATCCGATTTCAGTTAGTGTGTCAGAACGTGATACCTGATCCATTCAACATGCCACAATCACAATCACAATCACAATGTACATTCTCATAATCATACAATCAAGTGTTGATTCATGGCTTACAATCATTCATTCATACTCATTTACATTAGGTGTGATCAATAGTGCAACATTTGCATACATACATGCATTAAAATGAAGCAAATATACTAACATACATCACACAAACATGAAATCAAACCATCACCTACCTCGAACAAAGCTTGAATTCCCTAAGAAACTTGATTCTTCCCTTTCCGGATTTTTTTCGCTTGTTCTTGGTCTACAAACAATCAATATAATGCGAGGATCAATAAATTAAGGTCTAATTATCCGGATTATAACAAATCCAATAACCCAAGACCAACCCCATGATCCCAATACCCAACTTAGGGCTTTTTCCACCATTAACTTCAGGTCAAAACCTTCTCCTAATAATAATTACCCAAGAATCTAAGTTCTACGGATCAAAAAATAGATTAGGGGAGTAAATCCTTACCTTTAGCACCAAAAGTCGTGAAAAACTGCTAAGAAATCACATGGGGTCGTCTTCTAACTCTTAAGAACGAAGTTTGCAGAATAATGACGTTTTTTGGGTTTATTTCCGACTTAAGTCACGACTGTCCCGCTGTGGCGTCCCCCATCCCGCTACAGCGACCCCATCCAAGCGGTATAAATCCCACCATGGCAGCTTGCACGGAGACAGAGAGTCGAATTTAGAGTTTCAAACCCCCCATTTCACAACACGACATTCAAAACTACTCGTTCACGCTAAGATCAGTTTTGGAAGTTCTACTCGCCTGAATTCGATTCTGTAAAGTCGTACGGTTTTCTTAACGTCTTAGCTATCTACTCATGTGATCAAAATTGTAATTAGATCTCTCATTCATTACCATATTTCTCTAGACCTCACTGACTCAGATTTCATCCAAATATGGACTAGCCTAGGAATTTCTAAGTTACTACTCAAAAGTTTTCTGGCTCTAATACTTTCCCCGTTGGCTTTTCCCTAACGACAGAATCAGGTCGTTACAGTTTTCAAAATACAATAGATGATTTTCTTAAAGAATTTCAAGTGAGGAATTTGCAAAATTCTTTAATCCTGAAGGGATGATTCATAAAAGGAGATAGAAGGAAACACATTTTGCCAAAGATTTTCTACATACAAATGTGATATCAACGTGTAATAAATTCGTTCAAGTAATAATATGGCTTGTTATACCCCATTTTAACTGGGTCAAAATAGTGTACAACATTTTAGTGATTCTCAAATTAATTAAGTAAGTCAAGGAGTCGCCACCTAATTATTTACGGTGAATTAGGGCACCTAAATTGATTAGAGTTATGTCTTAAGTTAACTTCATTTTAAGGTCTTACTAAACATGAGATTCTAGGTAAGGGTTCACCTAATCTAAAGGGAAGGGGTTAGAAATCCTTTAAGATCCATTAAAAATGATTAACCGATCGAACTTAAGTTGATTAACTAGGCTAAGTGTAAAGATAAAATATAGGTTTTTGGAAAAATTCAAATAATAACAGATATGGAAGTTTCTTAAATTTGAAAATTTAAAAATGGTCGCGTGAGTCCAAAAATACTTTTTTTACCTAGCCAAATAAATTCAAAGTATAAGAAAATGTAGAAACCAACTTATATTCAAAATGGTTTGTATCTTGTATCTTTAAAATACATAAAGAAATAATTTTGTAAAGCTAATCAACTGTAACTAAATATTTAAAAGGTTGGTAGTCCATCAGTTTAGGAAAAAGTCTTGAGTCTACCATCAAAGTTAAAACAAACATTTTTGATTAGTTTTACACTCATGAGTAGTTAGAAAATATCATAGGTAATTGAAACATTTCTTTTCCTTTAACTATTAAAACATGACTCAAGGGAGCAAGTTAATTTTTTTTCAAGTCATTAAACTAGATGTGATTTACTAATAAAGTATTCAAATAGAGATTTAAATATGTCTAGATTCTAACTAAACAAATAGAAACAGTAGACTAGATAACGACGATTTTTATTTGCCCATATACGTCTCTGGAAATATAAAATTGGATAAGATGTTGAATTAGAAAAATGTATATGGTCGACTCCGTGAGGGATATGCAAGCTCCATGTGGTAGTGGCGTCGTTGAGTTTCAAAATGAGACTCTTCGACTCCGATTTTCATGCCAAATAAACATGATAAAAGAGTTAGATAAGGAAATATGATTCTGGATATTGTCTAGAAGAAGATAATAGTCAATCGAAACTTATATTAATCTCATCCATGAGAACACATTACATTCTCATCTAAACAAAACTAGATATTTCACATACTTGACACAAACTATTTATACACAAATATATCTCTAAGGACGATGTAACAGCTTATCGTTTCACTATTATTATATTAAATCAACAGTTCAAGAACCTTAGTTGAGCATGATAACTCCATCTATATGACCACAATGAGATTTTTTTATCAACCTAAAAAGACATTATCATTATCACAGCAATGCCCAAAATTTATTAATACCTTATAATGTAACCACAAACAAAGAAATACCTAACTAGTGTTTTTCTACCAACAAAGGCAGATGTTTAATTAAATAATCAGAAACCAAAAGGTCTTGTGAGTTTTCC
This sequence comes from Solanum etuberosum, assembly GCA_029582245.1. Classification (NCBI taxonomy): domain Eukaryota; kingdom Viridiplantae; phylum Streptophyta; class Magnoliopsida; order Solanales; family Solanaceae; genus Solanum; species Solanum etuberosum. The sequence continues at coordinate 32,299 of JAJONR010000724.1, forward strand.
AGCCCAAAGATGAAGAATGTCCAATGTTAAAAAAAAAAAAAAGATCCCTTTGGATGATCTTTTGAGATGTATTTATAGGAGAAGAATGTTAGCAATTAGTGGTTTAAGCGGAATTATTTTTTTGAAATTCAAATTTGGCCAGTTTGGAGAAAATCACAGGAAAATCTTGGACTCCCTAAATCAAGTTGTTTGAACAGTGAACCTCTTGCCCCCAAGGAATCGAAAATTAGAAAGTTATTTGGCTTCTTGTGTTGACTAAATTGTTGAATATGAGTGAGAAGGAAATTTTTTGAATGTTGGGGTATGCCAGAAAATAATGAAGGGACGAAATTTGCTCAAAAAGGACGGACAAAGACTGTCCAAATTTATGGTGCTACTACATATTATGGTTGAAAATGGAATGAGGATTGGGATACAACTGCTAGTTTATGAATAGGGTTAAGTTGACATGTTAGAGGAAATGGGCCTGTTCATTTTTGGGTAGCGGGCTGCTATGTTTGGGCCAATAATTAGGTATAAATCAGTTGACATTTTTCTCTCTTTTAATTAAGAGAAAATTACGCGGTTAAGCAAATTTATAATATTTAATTACTCATCATAGATATAGTTTGTTATAATTATCACTCGCGACTAACATTAACCATTAATTACGTGGGCTGACTTCGAGTTTGTATTATTAGTCACAGTTGTATAATTCGCCACATTTGTATAATTCGCAACTAACAATTCTTCGTTTGATTTGTATTTGTATACGATGGTTTATATTTGTTTATGATGATGATTTCCTTTGGTTTTTCAGTTTTGTCATCATATACATTCAATCTTTTTGTGTATAACTTTTTAAAGTTTGTATAAATGTGTAGTTTTTGAATTTTGTATACTATAATTTAGATAATGTAATTTGTATGATATATTTTGTATAATTGTTTAAAGTTCATATGTTTATGTTAGTATCAATTCGTCATTTCAAGTTTTATCATATTTGTATAATTTCAGACTTTATATTACTCAATTATATAAAAACACACAAATTATACAAACGTACCTGCGTATTATACAAATGAGATGCAAATTATACAAATTATTGCCCTCTCTCGCTCGCCTCTCTCCTCCCTCTCTCAATCTCGCTCGCCTCTCTCCTCCCTCTCCCGATCTCGCTTGCCTCTCTCCTCCCTCTCCCAATCTCGCTCGCCAGAATATACAAATACATATGTATAATATACAATTATCTAACCGATATACATATACAATTCACCTCTCTCCCACTCTCTGCCCTCTCTTGCTTGCCTCTCTCCTCCCTCTCCTAATCTCGCTCGCCACTCTCCTCCCTATAACATGTAGCTACGAACCGTAATTAACAACTATAGCTATGGAGCGTAATTAGACTATTTTTGAGTGGTTATATGCGAAAGTTCCTCTTTAATTAATTCTTTTGGGCTTTTAATTTAATAACTAGTACAAAAAAAAGTTTAGCAAGTAAGAAACTTGAAATAAAGTAATGAGAATCTATTTTAAAGACGACGGCAATAAAGTAATAATAGTAATATTGATAATAAAAAATATAATTTCAAAAATAGTGAAATCATAATCATAATAAAAGTTAAAGTAATAGTATCTAATAGATATACGGTAACAATAGTAATAAATCTAAATAGTCGTGAAATACAAAATATTTGACTTGTTAATATTTTAGAAGCTCAATAGAATTAATTATAAGAAAGGAGGAACAAAATTAGATGTCAACATGGCTGATTTATTCACCAACTCTCTACCAACAATAACTTTCGAGAAGATGGTGGAAAAGCTTGGAATGCGAAAATTCAAGTCTTTGGATTAATGTTCGCATTAGGGGGAGTTAATACGCGATGTACTCTTTTTTCCTCACAAGATTTTGTCCCATTGAGTTTTCCTTGTAATGTTTTAATGAGACATCCAAAATGTGTATTATTAGATATGTGTATTCTTTTTTCTTCACTAAAGTTTTTTACACTAAATTTTCTCTTGTAAGGTTTTAATGAGACATATAATTTATCAAATATACATCGAAAAAGGAGTGTTATAAACATATTTATATTATATTGAATGTCTATTATGTAGATTTCTTTGGAGAAAATGTTAGGAATCTTAGTTGGAGACTAAGTTAGTTTTCCCCTATAAATAAAAGATTTCAATAAATATCCCTCAATTCTTGAATATACATCAAAAGAAATAACAAATTTTCTCCCTTCTCATTTTCCCATACTTTCTCCTTCTTCTTACTTTATAATTTCATAACAAAAACATAATAACAATCGAAGATTCAATTTCCTCAAATGTAATATCAGCATCCAAACTACTTCAATTGTTTTATATGACATGATTTAATTATGTGTACAACTCAACCCAACGTTTGCGTTCCTTTTCGACATTCTACCAGTAAAGATGACAACGCTTTTTTCATTCATTATCAATCTTTCATTAGTTACAAGTTTGGAGTTGTTTGATAGCTAATTTGAAGGTGAGTTATGTAGATATAAATAATATTATATATATTTGATAGTCAATTGAAAGATAAATTATATATTTATAAAATTAAAATGATGTTTGGTTTACAATTTAGGATATATGCATAATTAATATATGTATAAGTTATAAAGAAATGTATGCATTATTTAATGTAGGATAAAAGATGAAATAACAAATACATGAATAATCAATCCTACATAATTAATGGGTGAAAACAATTTACACCCCCAATTTTTGTTTTAAAATCGAACTTCGACTTTCCTTTTATCTTAAGCATTGTCCATTTTACCTTTTTTATATCACATATATGTAATGCATTTTTATACTATGTATAATTATATTTTAACCTAGATATTTATGATTTTTTTGTTAAGTTCATTAACATTATAAGTAGAATAATATTTTTATGTATTTATCACAAAATTTATTATTATTTTTATAACCGTTATTTTAATATAATATGTATTAAGCATGTATATCTTTCCCCACTCTCTTACTCCATTCGTTTCATATTACTTTACCCTTCTTGGTATGACACCCCTTTAAAAAAATTAATTAGAGGTATATTTTACTAAACTAACATTATTAATAATGCCTTGAAACTTTAAATTTGACTATTACTATTTTATGCAATTATTTAATATTAAGGGTAAAGATAAAAACAATATTAAAAAATTCATTTGATTTCATAAATAAGTCAAGTAAATTAAAATAACTATTTTTAGAATGAGGGTCAAATTTAATGTAAACGATGGCGATATTCTATATTATCTATATAACTAAACAATTTTTGATTGACGACAATAATGAAAAAAGAAACAAAATTTTCACTTGCTCTCTCTCTTATGTTTTTTCTTGACAATAAGGGGTTGTTTGTTTCTTTTTCCTTCTTCTTTTTCTCCCAATAGACATTACATTCGTTAAGGACTTCTAAATTTATTCTCTCGTTATTGTGGTGTAAATAGTTTACAACTTTATTGTATCCAAAACTAATTGATTGCATAGTACTCATTAAATTAAAAACTACTCTACAAGGACTAGGAGATAAGATTATAAACTAAATAAATAATTAAAAACACGAGAATTTGACTTAATAATTTATTTTGGTCCAATGAAAGATGGATATGTAAGTTAATGTACCTTTTCTCTACAACACGAAGCTAGCATTTAAGTAACATAGATTTTCAAATATTTTTGCTAGTTATTTTTAGTTGGAGGTTTGCCATGTATTTGTTCATTATTTTTTTTTTAAATATTTTTTTTTTTTAAAAATAAAATTTATATTTATAAGTTTTAAAAACTATTAAACATATCTATAAATTTGTATTATTATCATTATTTTATAATGGACATTAAACTCATAAATTATAAGCTTCAATTTGTTTGTAAACAATTTTACCAATCAATATAGGAGCTACGGAAGTTTTCTCATTAATTTAACAAAATTTATGGAACAACACCATTACATACTTTGAGAGTTAAATAACAACAAGCATGTCATAAGTAGAAATATACTAGAACATAAGTTGAGTGAGTGATTTCATGGTGCATATTTCAAACTTGTTAAGTTGATATTAATAAATGGTGGGATGCTTTTACAAATATAAGAATTTGAGGTAAATTTTAAATTTTTGGAAGTGAAAGAAACCGAATTACACATCTTTTTTCTTTTTTGATGGAACATTCATTCCCTGAAAATAATCCATCTCTTCCTTATTATTTATATTTTTATATTTATTACTTTTTTTCTTTGTTATTTAGAAATTTCTAAATAAAATTCTAAATACTGAATAATCTAAAATAAAATAATAGAAATAAATTCAATTGAAATAATTCAAAAAATAAAATAAAATACTAATTCTAATGAATAATTCGTCAATGAAGAATAAAAAATAATTATATACAATTTTAAAAGGGGGAAATATCCCTCAGATAGAATCATTCGACTATATTGACAATTTCAAAATATTGATTATATCATAATCATAGTAGGAAAAATTTAATAATTCATTTAATAACCATGTCATATGACTTATATGCAAGAGTATGTTTAAGTAGGATTGTTATTGCAGACAATAAGATTCGCATCGAGAAATGATAATCAAGATCGAAAAATATCTCAATAATCGTATTATTTGATTTTAAATATGAGCGTTACAATTTCTAAGAATTCTCTCTTCGTCTTTTGTAATATAAATATAAGGACCTATAAGTTTGATCTTGAATCTTGATGAATTTGATCTTGACTTGTACTAGAATTCAAGGATTTTGGAGCTTGTTCTTAAATTTGATGGTCTTGATCTTGAGTTCTTGAACTTGAACGCTTGAGTGCTTGAATTCTTGAACTTGTAGCTTGTAGAGAAATCTACGGTGTTTGATCCACAAGATTTCTCTGCTTCTTGTTAAAATTATGGTGTGATTTCGAAATTAAAAGGACCCCTATTTATAATTGTAGAATGAAAGAGTTATGATGAGAACATGCCTCCCTCCTGTCAATCTGATTTAAGTGACATGGCGGGGCAGTATTGGTAAGTACAAATTTTCTTCGGTCAATTAAATTTAAGTGACATGACAATAATTGATTAGTCAAAACATGTCACTTGTACACATGGACACATCTTTATTGACCTTTAATTTGGTTAGGCATTCCATATCATTTTGTCATGTGGCATGGTCCTATTGACTTATTCATTTGACTTAATTAACATGTCACGTCATTTGACAAGAGGAACCAAACTGAGCCTCTAGAATGAGATGACATATTGAACTTTAATAAAAGGGATAATTTCATAAACTTCCCTTGAGATTTTGCTCTATAACACTCACCTTCCATGTGGTTTACGATATTACGCCTATCTTCCTTATTTTGTTTTTTTGTATCCATTTTTAAACCTATTTAAAATAAATATAAATTAAATATGATTTGATAAATTTATCCCTCTTTACATTAACTTCTTCATATTAATCCATATTATTAAGAAATGACTTATTTTATAAATACTTTTAAAATACATTAATATGAAGAAATGAGTATCTTTGTTTGGTAAAAAAGAATATATATATATATATATAAGTCATTTTTAATAATATGGATTAATTAAAGAGGGACAAATTTTCTAAGTTATAATCGATTTATATTTATTTTAAATAGGTTTAAAGAATGGTTACAAAAAAATTAAAATAAGGGAGGTAGAAGTAATATCGTAAACCACAGGGGATGTGAGTCTTATAGAGTGAAACCTCAAGGGAGGTCTCTGAAATTATCCCTTAATAATGTTCATAGTTATTGGATTTAAATAAATTAATTCAATTATAATAGTTCACAATATTTGTTTGAATTAATATATTTTAAATTTAATATAATTTGAATTATTTTATGAATTTATTTTCAATAAATTTTAAATGATTACAAACCTATTAAAAAATAACATTAAAATAAAGTCCAAGCAAAGAGTTGTTGGACATTCGATGCCAGCAAAGAAAAAAAAAGTGTGCAGCCAAGTTGTTAGATAGGTAAAGATATGTCATATTAGTGAGTTAATTGTCACGACACAGATCGTCGTGATTGGCACCCATACTAACCCTCCGGTGGAAGAACCATTACTACAACCCAACTAAACAAGGTAACGAAAACTAGAACATTTAAAGATACAGAAGCAGGTTTAAATGTCTAAGGAAATATGGAGTTCCCATAAACTCCGAAAGTTTAATAAACAACTACTAAAACATTTGCGGAAAACACCCCTAGTAACTGAAAGTCAATGTACCAAAACTCTACTAACGAAAAGTCTAAGAACAAGGGGTACAACCCCGAAACTTAACAAGTGAATGTCCAAAGTACTAGTCTAAGTGCGAAGAAAAATGGACTAAACAAAATGAGAACTCATGGCAGCCTGGAAGAACTGGCTCACCCTTGAATTCGGTCTCGATCAGTGATCTCCTAAATGAGGTCTGTCAGTAGCCGCCTGAAGATGCCCTGTACTCAACAAAGAAAGAGCAAGTGCAGTATCAGTACACAACCACAGTGTACTAGTAGGATCACGCGGCTACTCCCAGTAAGCAAAACATATACCAACAATCACAACACAGTAAACACACACATATACAGAATATAAATATAAATCAGTTATCATTTCAGGAGCAATGTATAATCCCACATTCTCAATAACAAGTAGATACAACAGTACGATGGTCCTATCATGGAACCCACACCCAAACTGTTAGTGTGCCGGAACGTGACACCCGATCCCAATTAGTGTGTCGAAACGTGAAACCCGATCCAATGAACACAACCACAATCACATTCACACTCATGATGTACATACTCATAAACATACAATCAAGTGTTGATTCATGGCATACAATCATTCATTCATACTCATTTCATTAAGTTTGATCAATAACGACTCATTCACATACATGCATGCATTACAATTAAGCAATTACCGACATATATCATGAAACTATGAAATCAACCATCACCTACCTCGAAACCAAGCTTGAATCCTCCTAAGACACTTGAGCCTTCCCTTTTCGGATTATTTTCGCTTGTTCTTGGTCTACAACGAATAATTTAACATAAGGATCAATAATTAAGGTCTAATTTACCCGAATTATAACAAACTCAATAACCCAAGACCAAACCCATGATCCTAAGATGCAGCTAGGGCTTTTTCCCACCATCAATTTCAGGCCAAAACCCTCACCCAACGATAATTACCTATGAATCTAAGTTCTACGGATCGAAAGACGGATTAGGGGAGTAAAATCCTTACCTTTAGCACCAAAAGTCGTAGAAAACTATCAAGAACTCGTCCTGGGTCGTCTCCTAACTCTTAAGAATGAAGTTTTCAGAAAAATAACGAAATTGGAGTTTTTCCCCGACATAAGTCGCGACTGGCCTGCTATAACAGACCCCATCCCGCCACAGCGGCCCCACCCTGGCGGCTTACACGGAGACAGAACCACGGAATTTGAGTTTCAAGTCCCCATTTCACAACACACCTTCAACCCTTGACGTTCAAAAACTACCCTTTCACGCCAAGATCAGTTTCGGGAGTTCTACTCACCCGAATTGGGTTTCGTAAAGTCGTACGGATTCCTTAACGTCTTAGCTATCTACTCATGTGATAAAATTCACAATTAGATCCCCCTATTCATAACCAGATTTACCTGAACTCACCTGACTCAGATTTCATCTAAATCTGGACTAGGCTAGGAATTTCCAAGTCACTACCCAAAAGTTTTTCTGGCCCAATTCTTTTCCCATTGACTTTTCCATAACGACGGAAATCAGTCATTATAATAGATACCAATTGACCCATCACTCATCCCCGAGTGATAAACTAGGAAAAACTGGATAAAGTAAGGGTAGAGTAGTACCTGGATCGTTGAACAACTGGGGATACTTGTCTCGCATGTCCTTCTCAGTTTCCCAAGAAGCTTCCTCAACTGGACAATGCTTCCATTGAACTTTCATGAACTTAATCTCTTTGTTCCTCAGCTTCTGGACATCACGATCAAGAATTGCAATCGGTTCCTCCTCACACTGAAGGTCCTTGTCTAACAACACTGAGTCCCACTTTATGATGTAATCTTTGTCGCCATGATACTTCTTCAACATGGACACATGGAATACTGGATGGAATCCAGAAAGGCTAGGTGGTAAAGCCAACCTATAAGCCACTGGCCCTACGCAGTCAAGAACCTCAAATGGACCGATGTATCGAGGACTAAGCTTGCCCTTCTTACCGAATTTCATCACCCCGACTTATGAGTGATACCTTTAAAAGAACTTTTTCACTAGCCTGAAATGTCATGTCCCTTACCTTACCGTCGGCATACTTCTTCTATCGACTCTGGGCTGCTAGAAGCTTAGCTTGGATACTTCTTACTTTATCTTGAGCATCCTTCACCAAATCAATCCCCAAAGGTTTTACATCTCCAGCCTCAAACCATCCTATGGGCGATCTACATCTCCTCCCATAAAGTGCCTCGAACGGTGCCATGTCAATGCAGGAGTGGTAACTGTTATTATAGGAGAACTCACACAACGGTAGGAACTTATCCCAATGCCCTCAAAAGTTAATCACACATGCCCTCAACATGTCCTCTAACACTTGAATAGTCCTCTCTGACTGCCCATCCGTCTGTGGATGGAAAGCTGTACGAAAAGTGAGTTGAGTGCCCAACTCCTCATGCAATTTCCTCCAAAACTTGGATGTGAACTGCGTACCACGGTCTGAGATGATAGAAAGGGACACCCCGTGCAGCCTCATTATCTCTTTCACATAAACCTTAGCCAACTACTGAGCATTATAGTCTATTCTGACTGAAACAAAATGGGCTGGAGACCAACCACAAAATCCATAGCTATCCTTTCCCACTTCCATTCTGGAATTGGCATTCTCTGAAGCAAACCTGCAGGCCTTTGATGCTCATATTTTACCTGCTGGCAGTTTTGGCACTTAGCCACAAACTCGGCTATGTCCTTCTTCATGCCAGGCCACCAATAAAGCCGCTTCAAATCTCGGTACATCTTAGTCACACCCGGATGAATGGAATACTGCGAACCATGGGATTCTGTCAACATTTTCTGAATCAAGTCATCCACTCGGGGAACACCAATTCTCCCCTTAAAACTAAGCACACCTTCCGCATCAAGAACCATATTTTGTGCCTTACCAGACACTGTATTCTTTCTAAGCTCATTCAGATTCTCATCCTCAAACTATTTTGCCTTGATCTCGTCAATGAACGTGGGTCTAACCTCAATGCTAGCTAACACCCCACCTTTCTCTAAGATGCCCAACTGCATGAACTTAGACTCCAAGGTTTGAATCTCTTTGGCAAAGGTCGTTTGGATACACCCAAGCAAGCTAGACTACCCATACTTACTGCCGCTTAATGCGTCTGCCACCACGTTAGCCTTACCCGGATGATATTGGATGGTCAGATCATAATCCTTGAGTAACTCCATCCACCTTCGCTGTCTCAGATTTAGATCCTTTTGAGTGAATAAATGTTGTAGGCTACGGTGGTCAGTAAACACCTCACACCATAAATGTAATGCCACCATATCTTAAGGGCAAATACTACCGCTGCCAAATCCAAATCATGCGTCGGGTAATTTCACTCATGCACCTTCAACTGTCACGATGCATAAGCTATGGCATTCTTATCCTGCATCAACACGAAACCCAATCCCAAATGTGAAGCATCACAATAAATAATGAAATCTTTACCTTCCACCGGTAGTGCAAGAATAGGTGCTGTGGTCAGAAGAGTCTTGAGCTTTTGAAAGTTCTCCTCACATTTTTCAGTCCATTCGAAAGGTACCTCCTTCTTGGTCAGCCTTGTCAGATGTGTGGCGATAGAAGCAAAGTTTTTCACAAATTGACGATAGTACCTAGCGAGCCCCACAAAACTCTTAATTTCAGTCACACAACTAGGTCAGACCTAATTCCTGACTGCTTCAATCTTTTGGGGATCTACCATTACCCCTTCCCTTGAAATTACATTTCCCAAAAAGGCAACTGAATCCAACCAGAACTCACACTTGGAAAATTTAGCATAAATTTTTTGTCTCCCAAGAACACCCAGAACAATACAAATATGGTTGGCATGCTCTTCCTTACTTTTCAAATAAACCAAAATGTCATCAATAAAGACAATAAAAAACGAATCCAGAAATGGTTTGAACACACCATTCATCAAACTCATGAAAGGTGCAGGCGCATTTGTCAATCCAAACGACATCATTAGAAATTCATAGTGCCCATAGCGGGTCCTGAATGCCATTTTTGGTATATCCTCAGGCCTAATACTTAACTGATGGTAACCTGACCTTAGATCAATCTTAGAGAAAACTGACGCACTCTGCAAGTGGTAAAAAAGATCATCTATCCGAGGCAACGGATACTTATTTCGAATGGTGACCCTATTCAACTGCCGGTAGTCTATGCACATCCTCATACTACCATCCTTTTTCTTAACAAACAAGACATGAGCACCCCACAGGGAAGCACTAGGACGAATGAACCCTTTATCAAGAAGCTCCTGGATTTGAGCCTTAAGCTCTCTCAATTCTACTGGAGCCATGCGATACAGAGGGATGGAAATGGAGCGAGTACCAAGTTCCAAGTCAATGCAAAAATCTATATCTCTTTCCGAAAGCATACCAGGCAAATCGGTAGGAAACACTTCTCTAAATTCTGACACCACAAGAATAGACTCAATAGAGGGAGACTCGACCTCAACATCCCGAATATGGGCCAAATATGCCAAACAGCCCTGCCCCACCAGTTTCCTAGCCCGAATGGATGATATGACCTTAGCTGGCTTAGGCTTGTACACCCCTTCCCACTCTAACTTTTCCCTACCAGGGATCTCTAGAGTCACAAACTTAGTATTACAATTAATCCCAACATAATAGGGGGACAACCAAGTCATGTCTAATATTATATCGAAGTCAGTCATATCCAAAATAACCAAATCAGCCCAAGTCTGAAAACCCATAAACAAGATAGGACAAACACGATAGACATGGGTGACTATGACCGACTCTCCAACTAGGGTAGAAACATGGATGGGGGAATCAAGTACATCACAAACCATATCAAATCCCAAGGCAAACTGAACTGACACATATGTATAAGTAGAACCCAGATCAAACAAAACAATAGCCATTCGGTCACAGACAAGAATGGTACCTGTAATCACTGCGTCAGAAGATTCTGCCTCGCTCTTGCCCGGAAAGGCATAATACTGAGCCCTGTCATCTTGACGGGGGACCTCCTTGCCTGGCTGCACTACTCCTTTACCTACATTACCATTTCCCTGGCCTCCACGGCCTCGCTGATTTCCTTCTCGCCCACCTTCTGAATGCCCTCTACCATTATTACCTGTTGCCCACGGGTACCACTGCTCTAGTCTGCTGCTGCGCGGGGTCAAACATGCACAGGTGGGGACAATCTATCCTCATATGCCCAGGTTCTCCACAATTATAACAAGTACGATCAGAAGACGGCCTACTGGCCGCCGAAGGTGCGGCTCCCTGGCTATCCTGAATAAATTTTTGATGTGGAGTTCCCGAGTAACTACCTGTAGAAGCGGGCAAGGCTGACTGAATTGTCCGGGCTACAAGTGTCGGCCTACCTGAACCTCTGGAGTAGGAACCATGAAATTTACTTGTGCTCTTGGGCTTCTTAGCCAAAGCCTTGACCTGCCCATCACGTCGAACTCCTTTCACTTTCTTCACAAAATCTGTCACCTCGTTAAAACTTTTCCCTGCAGAGGTCATGTGAATAGACAATACTTGTAACTCAGAGTTCAGTCCCCTGACGAATAGACGAATTCTCTCTTCCTCAGTAGTCACCAATTGTGTAGCATATCTAGACAATGCATGGAGCTTAGCCTCATAAGTAGCTACCGACATACCACCCTGCTCCAATGCCATGAACTCATCCTTCGTGCGATCCCTCAATGTCCGGGGCACATACTTTTCCAGAAATAAGGCATGGAACTGTGTTCAAGTGAGTGGGGGAAAAACTGACGATCTGCATTCCACATAGGCTCTCCACCACTGCTTAGCCTCACCTTGAAGCTGAAAGGTCACAAACTCTACTCCATGCTGATGTACGATTCTCAACTTATGAAGCCTCTCATAACAATCCAAAATGAATTCATAGGCGTCCTCACTCTCAGAACCATGGAACACAGGCGGCTTCAACTTCAGAAACTTAGTCAACATCTCATGCTCGTTACCAGTCATCACCGGACCCAACAAAGGACGGAAAGAGGCTTCAGTGCCTAATGCTCCATCTATCCTGGGAATAGTAGCAGTATCGAGGCGGTTGATAGGAGGTTGAGTAGCTTGCACTGATGGAGGATTCCAGGACCGACCAACCCCTTCAGAAAGGACATGATCTGCTGAGCTAGGACTGGGTCTAAGGGAGGAATACATGTAGTCTCAGCCTGTACCTCCTCCTCTGGTCCAACATCCTCCTCATTTTCGATTTCCACATTCTTTTGTACCCCTTCTTGGGGCGCATGAGGGACCTCTTCCCTTGGAATATTCTCAGCTGGGGCTCCACCCCTAGCGGGTGCTGCCCTTCCTTGACCTCTACCCCTTTCTCTTCCTCTACCCCTACCTCGACCGCGGCCTATTGCTGTGGGGTCCCCAGCTGGCTCATTGACGGGAGCTACGGGCCTGACACCATTGAATCTAGTGTTAACCATCTGCGGATAGAAGAGTGAAGGAGATTAGATACCAATTTGGATCACCAGATACCAATTAGAATCAAGTTATAGCACGAAATGAGAGAAGAGAAAATAAAGAGATTTTCTAAAATCCTATAGCCTCTCGAAGAAAAGTACAGACATCTCCGTACCGTTCCGCAAGACTCTACTAGACTCGTTTGGGTATACCGAGATCAACAAACCCAGGGCTCTGATACCAACTTTGTCACGAACCAGACCATCGTGATTGGCATCCAAACTAACCCTCCGGTGGCAGAACCATTACTACAACCCAACTAAATAAGGTAACGAAAACTAGAACATTTAAAGATACGGAAGTAGGTTTAAATGTCTAAGAAAATATGGAGTTCCTATAAACTCTGAAAGTTTAACAAACAACTACTAAAATATTTACGGAAAACACCCCTAGAAACTGAAAGTCAATGTACCAAAACTCTACTAACGACAAGTCTAAGAACAAGGGGTACAACCCCGAAACTAAACAAGCGAATGTCCAAAGTACTAGTCTAAGTGCGAAGAAAAATGGACTAAACAAAATGAGAACTCATGGCAGCCTGGAAGAACTGGCTCACCCTTGAATTCGGTCTCGATCAGTGATCTCCTAAATGAGGTCTGTCAGTAGCTGCCTAAAGATGCCCTATACTCAACAAAGAAAGAGCAAGTGCAGTATCAGTACACAACCACATTGTACTGGTAGGATCACGTGGCTACTCCCAGTAAGCAAAACATATACCAACAATCATAACACAGTAAACACACACATATACAAATTATAAATATAAATCAGTTATCATTTCATGAGTAATGTATAATCCCACATTCTCAATAACAAGTAGATACAACAGTATAATGGTCCTCTTATGGAACCCACACCCAAACTATTAGTGTGCCAGAACGTGACACCCGATCCCAATTAGTATGTCGAAACGTGACACCCAATCCAATGTATGTGTCAGAATGTGACACCTGATCCAATGTATGTGTCAGAACGTGACACACGATCCAATGTATGTGTCAGAACGTGACACCCGATCCAATCAACACAACCACAGTGACATTCACACTTATGATGTACATACTCATAAACATACAATCAAGTGTTGATTCATGGCATACAATCGTTCATTCATACTCATTTCATTAGGTTTGATCAATAGCGACTCATTCACATACATGCCTGTATTACAATGAAGCAATTACCGACATATATCATGCAACTATGAAATGAACCATCACCTACCTCGAAATCAAGGTTGAATCCTCCTAAGACACTTGAGCCTTTCCTTTCCGCTTGTTCTTGGTCTACAACGAATAATTTAACGTAAGGATTAATAATTAAGGTCTAATTTACCCGGATTATAACAAACACAATAACCCAAGACCAAACCCATGATCCTAAGGTGCAGCTAGGGATTTTTCCCACCATCAATTTCAGGCCAAAACCCTCCCCCAACGATAATTAGCCATGAATCTAAGTTCTACGAATTGAAAGACGAATTAGGGGAATAAAATCCTTATCTTTAGCACCAAAGTCGTGGAAAACTATCAAGAACTCATCCTGGGTTGTCTGCTAACTCTTAAGAACGTAGTTTGTAGAAAAATAACGAAATTGAGATTTTTTCTCGACTTAAGTCGTGACTGGCCCGCTACAGCGGACCCCATCCCGCCACAGTGGCCCCGTCCTGGCGGGATAAATCCCTCCCTGGGGGCTAACACAGAGACAAAACCTCAAAATTTGAGTTCCAAGTCCCCATTTCACAACACACCTTCAACCCTTGACGTTCAAAAACTATCCTTTCATGCCAAGATCAGTTTCGGGAGTTCTACTCGCCTGAATTTGGTTCCGTAAAGTCGTACGGGTTCCTTAACGTCTTAGCTATCTACTCATGTGATCAAATTCACAATTAGAGCCCCCATTTATTATCAGATTTCCCTGGACTCACCTGACTCAGATTTCATCCAAATCTGGACTAGGCTAGGAATTTCCAAGTCACTACCCAAACGTTTTTCTAGCCCAATTCTTTCCTCATTGGTTTTTCCATAACGACGGAAACCGGTCGGTACATTAATTTATTCACGTTTTTTTTAATATACTATTAGCTATTATAAAATTTTAATATTGATTTGTTTATCGGCTTGATTTTTGATGTACTGCTCTTCTATTTGCAATAAACTTATGAATTGAAAATTTTATTACAGTTTTTGGTAAAAGAAAAAGAAGAAAATAAGCTTTTTTAAAATATAAACCTTGCATGAGCATAAGCTAAATAAATAGTTTTTTTTTAGACTTTTCTTTTACATTGCAAATTGTATCTCTTTTTAATATCATTTTGACTTCATAAGTTCTTCTTGTTTGTAAGACAGAAAAAGTTATCCCATTTCTATGCTCCCTTAGTTTTAGTTTACGTGCCAATATTGTTTATTAGTTTATTATTTAAAAAAATAGATATATTTTTACATTTAAATTTATTTAATTTTAATCAAAAAATTTATAAATACAAATGTTATAACGTGTTTAAAATTATATGTTTCTAAAACTTTGTAACCACTCAGATATTATGACATGTTTAAAATCACAAATTATAAAAAAAAATCTTTTTAATTTTTTTTATGTTGAATCAAATTATGTCACATAAATCATAATATTAAAGGTAATATAATATAAAACAGAAAAAAATAATTAGTTTATAATTTTAAATTTTTAACTCTTCCAAATTTAGCTATCATATTTTTCATATGAGATTGTCTAACAAGACTCTGCATACCAATAATATTATTAGGACTCTATGATTAAGTATGAATGTATTATATATGCATATAAGTAGTTACCACTGGATACAAAATTCCGGATAAGCCCGGGTCCAATATATATTAATTTATTTATTTTAATTTATTGACATTGAAAGAATTAGGAGAGTTAACTAAATTATTAAATATCTTTTTTTTGTTACTTTTCAAGTATTATTTGTGGCACATGTGACATTTTGTAAGTTAATCAATTTTTAATATATTTGTTTAAATATTTTAAGTTGTTAATTATTGTGATTTAAGTGGCACATGTGAAATTTTAGAGTTAATCAATTTTTTAATATATATTTTTACATATTTTAAGTTGTTAATTATTGTGGTTAATGGTATTCTTAGTTCACCTAAGTTTCAAATAATATATGTGTAACGACCTGCTCCCGTCGTTATGGAAAAACTAATGGGGAAAGAAATTGGGCTAGAAAACTTTTGAGTAGTGACTTGGAAATTTCTAGCCTAGGCCAGACTTGGACGAAATCTGAGTCAGGTAAGGTCTAGGGATATATGATAATGAACGGGGGGGGGGTTAATTATGAATTTGATCACATGAGTGGATAGCCAAGACGTTAAGAAGCCTGTACGGCTTTACAAAATCGAATTCGGGCTAGTAGAACTCCCGAAACTGATCTTAGAGTGAAGGGGTAGTTTTTGAACGTCAAGGGTTGAAGGTGTGTTGCGAAATGGGTGCTTGGAGCTCAAATTATGACTTTTAGTCTCCGTGCAAGCCGCCAGGGTGGGGCCGCTGTACCGGGTTGGGTCCCGCTGTGACGGGACAGCCGTGACTTAAATCGGGCTAAACACCAAAATTGTTATTTCCTACAAAACTTTGTTCTTGAGAGCTAAGGGACGACCCAGGGCTATTTCTTGACAGTTTTCCACGATTTCTAGTGCTAAAGGTAAGATAATTACTCCCTTAATCCGTAATTCGATTCTTAAAACTTGGAATCTTGGGTAATGATTGTTGGGGGAGGGTTTTGGCCTGAAGTTAATGGTGGAAAAAGCCCTAATTGAACAGTAGGATTTTGGGTTTGGCCTTGGATTGATAGTTTGATTATTATCCGGGTAAATTAGGCCTTGTTTATTGATCCTTGCATTATTTAACTGTTTTAGACCAAGAACAAGCTGAAAGAATCCGGAAAGGAAAGACTCATGTGTCTTAGGAGGATTTAAGCTTGGTTTCGAGGTAGTTGATGGTTCGATTTCCTGTTTGTATGATATATGTCAGTTAATTGTTTAATTATATGCATGCGTGTACGTGAAGAGAAAAATGTGAACCGAATCTAATGAAATGTTTATGTATGAACAATTACATGCCATGAACCTAATACTCGATTGTATGACTATGAGTAATGTTCATTATGAATGTGATTGTGATTGTGGTTGTGCTGACTGGATAGGGTGTCATGTTCCGACACATATATTGGATCGGATGTCACCTTCTGACACACTAACAGTTTGGGTGTGGGTTCCATGAGAGGACCACTGTGATTATTACATTCATGTCTATTTGTCATTGATATTGGGAAACTGTATGTTGCTCCTGAATGATAATTGATCTATGTATTCTGTATATGTGTGTTTACTGTGTTGTAATTGCTTGCCTATGTTTCACTTACTGGAGTAGCCACGTGATCCTACCAGTACACGGTGGTTGTGTACTAATACTGCACTTGCTCATTCTTTGTTGAGTACAAGTCATCTTCAGGCGGCTACTGATAGACCTCAGCTAGGAGATCTTTGATCGAGACCGGATTCAAGGGTGAGCCAGTTCTTCCAGTCTGCCATGGGTCATTTATTGTTTAGTCCATTCTTTTCGTACTCAGACTATTTAGTTAGACTTTGCTTATGTCAGTTTCGAGGTTGTACCCCATTTTCTTAGACTTGTTGGTTAACAGAGTTTTGGTACAATGACTTTCAGTTCTAGGGGTTAACTTCCGCAATAGTTTGTTATTTGTTTTTGTTGAACTTCCAGAGTTTATGGGAACTCTATATTTCTTAGTCATTTAAACCTGCTTCCGTATCTTTAAATGCTTAGTTTTTTTGGTTAAGATACTTAGTCGGGTTGTAGTAATGGTTCTCCCACCGAGGGTTAGTGTGGGTGTCAATCACGACGGTCTGGGTCGTGACAAAGTTGGTATAAGAGCCCTAGGTTCGTTGATCTCATTGTACCAAAATGAGTCTAGTAGAGTCTTGCGAAACGGTATGGAGACGTCTGTACTTTTCTTCGAGGGGCTATAGGACTTTAGGAAAACTCATTTCTTTCTTTCGTGCTATTTCTAGAATCCAATTGGTATCTAGGTGACACAAATGGGTATCTTTCCTCCTTCACTCTATGGTCAGAACTAGAGCAACAGAAGTGGTAACACCAACACTAGCAAGAGAGGATGCGTCCTTCCAAATAAGCATGTTTCCCCGATTCAATGTGGACATGTAATGACTAGTGACAAACATGAGGTTTTGATTATGTTCTTAAGGTTGAAACCTTCATTCTTCATGGGTACTGAATCTGAAGATTCTTATGATTTTCTTGTTGATTGTCATAAGCTGCTTCATAAGATGGATAAGGTAGAGTGATTTGGTGTTGAGTTTATGATATACCAGTTCAAAGAAGACGCCAACATATGGTGGTGGTCTCATGTTGAGTGACGACTAGTAAATGCACTACTCATGACTTGGGAAACATTTTATAGCTTTCTTTATTGAGAAGTATATACCCTGAACCTTGAGGGATAGAAGGAGAGATGAGTTTCTGAATATAGAGCAACATAATATATTTGTTGCAGCCTATAAGGACAAATTTTGTGTTTCATCCAAATATGGTACTCCACTTTGCTTCAGTTAAAAAGAGCAAATCCGCCGCTTTGTGAAGGGATTAAGGTCAAATTTGCAGAGTCAAACTCATAGGGGCTGCTTCAGCAAAATCTTCTCAGGAAGTGGTTGAGTTTGTGACGGAGGTAGAAGGGGGTGAAGTCAGAAGACTTTGCCAAGGTGACAACATTCAAGAAGTTTTGTAAGGGACGGCTAGATAATGAACACCATTACTTTGGAAAATGCATTTACTATTGTTGTCATAACATGTATGGGTTGCTTAGTAAATAATTAAATTATGTTGTGACAATTGAGGTTAGAATCTCTACTACGATTTCCTAGATTGAGTGTATATCAAAGAGGGTCATGATACGACTACTCCAATAGCAGCGATGCTTACTTGGTTAAGTTATTAAGTGTGTTACAATTGTGGAGAACCTGGACATATGAGGAGAGATTGTCCCCATCCGCGCATGTCTGACCCCGTGCCGCAGTAGACCAGAGCAGTGGTACCCATGTGCAATGGTAGTGAGAAGTGAATCAACGAGGTCGTGGAGGCCGGGAAAATGGTAATGCAGGTAGAGGAGCAGTGCAGCCAGGCAAGGAGGTTGCCTGTCAAGATGACAGGGCTCAGTTTTATGCCTTTCCAGGAAAGACCGAGGCTGAAGCGTCTAATACAGTGATCACAAGTACTATCCTTGTCAGTGACCGGATGGCTACTGTTTTGTTTGATCGGGGTTCTACTTATTCATATGTGTCAGTTCAGTTTACCTTGGGATTTGATGCGGTTTGTGATGTGCCTGATGCCCCCATCCATGTTTTTACCCCAGTTGGAGAGTCAGTCATAGTCACCCATGTATATCGTACTTGTCCTGTCCTGTTTATGGGTTTTCAGACTTAGGCTGATTTGGTTATTCTGGATATGACTGACTTGATATAATCTTAGGCATAACTTGGTTGTCCCCCTATTATGTTGTACTTAATTGTAATGCTAAGTCGGGAGCTCTAGAAATCCTGGGTAGGGAAAGGTTAGAGTGGGAAGGGGTGTACAAGCCTAAGCCATCTAAGGTCATATCTTTCGTGCGGGATAGGAAACTGGTGGGGCAGGGGTGTTTGGCGTATTTGGCTCATATTCGGGATGTTGATGTTGACCCACTCTCTATTGAGTCTAGTCCTGTAGTGTCTGAATTCAAGGAAGTGTTTCCTACCGATTTGTCTAGTATGCCTACGGATAGAGATATAGATTTCGGCATTGACTTAGAACCTGGCACTCTCCCCATCTCTATTCCTCCTTATCGCATGGCTCCGGAAGAATTGAGAAAGCTTAAAGCTCAAATCCAGGAGCTTCTTGATAAAGGTTTCATCTGTCCTAGTGCTTCCCCGTGGGGTGCTCATGTCTTGTTTGTTAAGAAGGAAGATGGTAGTATGAGGACTGGTGATTTTATCTTAAGCCATAAAGGAGTGGATTGATACCAGAATGACAAGCTTATGGATAAAGAAAGTCCCATTGAGTATACTTGGGTGAAGGCAATTGAAGATTTTAGTAAGAAAGTGCATATAAAATTGGGTTACTCCTGAGTTTGAGGTGTCATGTCGATGAAAAGGTTGACTTCGTAGTGATAGCCAGGGCTAACTGAGCATAATGGTAATAAGAGTTCGTGATGGATTGTGATGGGATGGAACTATATAATAAGATTGTTCGTTAAGCGAATTTTGTATAGTAATTACGACTTGCGAGTATCTAAAGTTGTGGTTTTCTAATATTTGGTGAGTAACGTGGTTGTATGGAAAGTTTTAAGAGATGGTGGGACACCACTCAAATAGAATTTAAAAGAGCTAGAGTCATAATGAAGAAAAAATAGTGGGATGTAGTACAGCCTTTAGAGAGAGGCGAGAGCAAGAATATTTTATTTGATTGCAAAGGCTAAAGAGGTATCTTCAGAGGGGTAGATAATTGGGTTCAGAGACGCGTGATTTTACTCGTTTTGCTGTGGCTATGGTAATAGTGTCACGGGTCCATCAGATTGGTTAAAACTATTGAAAAAGACTTGAGAAAGGAGTGTACTGACATTAGCTCGAGTGTGATGATAAGTATTTTTTTTTGTTTTTGAGTTTAGTAATGAGTACGATTGAATTTTTTAGTGAAAGATATTGTAAGATCGGTGGAGAGGCGATCAATGATAAGCGAAGATCCATGAATTCATAAAAATCTTCAAGGTATAAGCTTATGTTGATAGATAAGGGGATTGTGTTATACGGTTGAATTTACAATTCAGATTTTTCATTTTATATCTACATTCCTGGTGATATATTTTGTCAAGGTGGGAAATGATTAATTGTATCAGGTATTGAGCATTTGAAAGGACTTACAGCTGGGTTGAGTCGTAAAGTTTATTACTATTGATTGTTAAGTACCTAAGAAAGGTTTTCATTTAAAAGTGTTGGTTTAGAGTAAGGTAAATGGTCGGAGTGTTTATGATGGTTGTTAGTATTGAGAGTGTGGGCTTCAGTGGAATGATGTGAAGAGTATGTGGAGTAAACTGAATGGAAATGGTTGGTATCGGCTCTTCAGAAGAAAAACCTTAGTGTTATTCAATCTTTATTCCGTAAATTCTTATGTGACTATCTATTTCATTTGATACATGGTTGTGAGTATGATTCACTAGCTATGCTCACGGGTGTTTTCAATTTTATGGGTGGATCCCTAGTGGTGGATCAGGTGTATCGATCCTGCAATGTTCTCTTGGTTGAGTGGGATGATTGGGAACATTTGGTTATTTCAGATGACATATTTGGTGTTGTCTTGGAGTTGTTAAAGTATTCCAGTGGTTCTACATGTACCACCTTGCTTATGAGAATTTATAGAAGAGCTACCATGCGTATTTATGGTTGTCCGACAATCTTAATATTCATCTAGTCGTCGGGGTCACGTATGAATTATGTGTGGTTGAATGTGAGGATCATTTGGGTCCAATTCTACTATTCTTAAGGGTAATCTACAATCACAATTACTAAATCTAGCATTTCGATAGTGTTGTTAGAAGGTTTGTATGCTTGGACATATCCCTTGATGAGTATCTGATGTCTAAAGATCAATTTTTTCTTATAACTTAAGCTCATGGAAATTTATGTTGTGAGATGGAGACGTTGATAAGAACTATGATTGTTTGGGTATTATGAGTGTGTGTTGGTTGGTTCAGGTTCACTTCTAATTGTAGCGAGTATTGATTTAGAATTTTATCATGGTTATGTGAGAAAGGATTCATCTTGAATATTATGTCAAGGTCCTTGATAACATTTGCAGACGTGTGTACGATCAACTTGGTGGTTATTGGGAATAGCTTTTATTGTTAGTTAAGTTTACATACAACAATATTTATCACTCGAGTATTGAGATGACTTCATTTGAGGCATTATATGGGAGGATGCATAGGTATTCAATTGGTTGGTTTGAGGCTGGAGATGTGAAACCTTTAGGGGTTGATTTGGTGAAAGATGCTCAGGATAAGGTGAGAAGCATCCAAGCTAAGCTTCTAGCAGTCCAGAGTCGACAGAAAAAGTATGCAGGCCGTAAGGTAAGGGACATGACGTTTCAGGCTGGTGAGCAAGTCTTCTAAAAGTGTCACCCATAAAGGGGGTGATGAGATTCAGCAAGAAGGGCAAGCTTAGTCATCGATACATCGGGCCATTTGAGATTCTTGACTGTGTAGGGCCAGTGGCTTCTAGGTTGGCTTTACCGCCTAGCCTATCTGGAGTCCATCCAGTGTTCTGTGTGTACATACGAGACAAGTATCCCCAGCTATCCGACGATTCAGATACTGCTCTACTCTTACCTTAGCCAGTTTTTTCTAGTTTATCACTCGGAGACGAGTGATAGGTAAATTGGTATCTATTGTAACGACTTGTTCTCGTCGTTATGGAAAAGCCAATGGGGGAAGAAATTGGGCAAGAAAAGTTTTGAGTAGTGACTTGGAAATTTCTAGCCTAGGCCAGACTTGGACGAAATCTGAGTCCGGTGAGGTCTAGGGGAATCTGGTAATGAACAGGGAGTTTAATTATAAATTTGATAACATTAATGGATAGCCAAGACGCTAAGGAGCCTATACGGCTTTACGGAATCAAATTCGGGCGAGTAGAACTCCCGAAACAGATCTTGGCATGAAGGGGTAGTTTTTGAACTTCAAGGGTTGAAAGTGTGTTGCGAAATGGGAGCTTTGAGCTCAAATTCTGACTTTCTGTCTCCGTGCAAGCCGCCAAGGCGAGGTTAGTTCCACCAGAGAGGGGCCGCTATGGCGGGTTGGGTCCCGCTGTGGCTGGATAGTCACGACTTAAATCCGGGAAAACCCCCAAAATCGTTATTTTCTGCAAAACTTCATTCTAGAGAGCTAAGGGACGACCCAGGGAGATCTCTTGACAGTTTTCCACGATTTCTAGCACTAAAGGTAAGATAATTACTCCCCTAATCCGTAATTCGATTCTTAGAACTTAGAATCTTGGGTAATGATCGTTGGGGGAGGGTTTATATTGGCACCAAGTTAATGGTGGGAAAAGCCCTAATTGAACAGTAGGATCTTGGGTTTGGTTGGATTGATAGTTTGATTATTATCCGGGTAAATTAGGCCTTGTTTATTGATCCTTGCATTATTTAACTTTTTTAGACCAAGAACAAGCTGAAAGAATTCGGAAAGGAAAGGCTCAAGTGTCTTAGGAGGATTCGGGCTTGTTTTGAGGTAGGTGATAGTTTGATTTCATGTTTGTGTGATATATGCTGGTTAATTGCTTCATTGTATGCATGCGTGTATGTGAATAGGGAAATGTGAACCGAATCTAATGAAATGTTTATGTATGAACAATTATATGCCATGAACCTAATACTTGATTGTATGACTATGAGTAATGTTCATTATGGGTGTGATTGTGATTGTGGTTGTGCTGACTGGATCGGGTGTCACGTTCCGATAATATATTGGATCAGGTGTCACGTTCCAACACATATATTGGATCGGGTGTCACGTTCCGATACATATATTGGACCGGGTGTCACATTTTAACACATATATTGGATCGGGTGTCATGTTCCGACACACGTATATTGGATCGAGTGTCACGTTCCGACACACTAACAGTTTGGGTGTGGGTTTCGTGAGAGGACCACTGTGGTTATTACATTCATGTCTATTTGTCATTGATATTGGGAAACTGTATGTTACTCCTGAATGATAATTGATCTATGTATTCTGTAGATGTGTGTTTATTGTGTTGTAATTGCTTGCCTATGTTTCACTTACTGGAGTAGCCGCATGATCCTACTAGTACACGGTGGTTGTGTACTGATACTGCACTTGCTCGTTCTTTGTTGAGTACAGGGCATCTTCAGGCGGCTACTGATAGACCTTAGCTAGGAGATCACTTATCGAGACCGGATTCAAGGGTGAGCCAGTTCTTCCAGGCCGCCATGGGTCCTCTATTGTTTAGTCCATTCTTTTCGGACTCAGACTGTTTAGTTAGACTTTGCTTATGTTAGTTTCTGGGTTGTACCCCATTTTCTTATACTTGTTGGTTAACAGAGTTTTGGTACAATGACTTTCAGTTCTAGGGTTAACTTCCACAATAGTTTGTTAGTTGTTTTTGTTGAACTTCCGGAATTTATGGGAACTCCGTATTTCTTAGTCATTTAAACCTGCTTCCGTATCTTTAAATGCTTAGTTTTTTTGGTTAAGTTGCTTAGTCGGGTTGTAGTAATGGTTCTCCCACCGGAGGGTTAGTGTGGGTGCCAATCACGGCGGTCTGAGTCATGACAATATGTTACCCTCTCTGTCTCAATTTATTTGGCACATGTGAAATTTCGAAAGTTAATCAAAATTTAATATTTTTTTAAAAATAAATTAAGTTGTTAATTATTGTGATTTATAGTACTATTTTTCATAATTTTAAAAATGTAATATACTAAAAAGAAAATAAATGAAGAAATACTAAATATTGTAATTTATAGTACTATTTTTTGTTCTTTTTTAAATACGTAATATACTAAAAAGAAAAATAACTAAAGAAATA
This sequence comes from Solanum etuberosum, assembly GCA_029582245.1. Taxonomy (NCBI): domain Eukaryota; kingdom Viridiplantae; phylum Streptophyta; class Magnoliopsida; order Solanales; family Solanaceae; genus Solanum; species Solanum etuberosum. Next base: position 56,731 of record JAJONR010000724.1, read on the forward strand.
CTAAATATAAAATAGAGTAAATTTGAGGAGAAGGGCCGGTCAATTGATCGACTGAGTCTAAGCTCCTCAAACATTCACTCTTATAATATACCAAATTTTTAGTATGTCTTTTAATTAATTTAAGTTGTTATTTATTGTGATTTATAGTGCTCTTAATTAAAGCAATTTTAAAATAATATATGTTATTTCATCTGTCCCAATTTATGTGGTACATGTGAAATTTCGAGAGTTAGTCAAAATTTTAATATGTTTTTAAATATTTTAAGTTGTGATTTATAACACTTTTAATGTAATTTTCTATTAATATATGTTACTCACTCTGTCCCAACTTAAGTGTCACATGTGTAATTTTGAACTCAACCTTGTATTTTTTTAAAATATTTTAAATTGTTAATTCTTGCAAATTATAGTACTCTTAATTAACGTAATTTTTAAATAGTATATGTTATTTCTCATGTCCCTATTTATGTAGCACATGTAAAATTTCGAGAGTTAATCTAATTTTAAATATATTTTTAAATACTTTAAGTTGTGATTTATTGTACTCTTAATGTAATTTTCAAATAATATATGTTACTCCCTTTATCCTAATTTATGTAGCACATGTGAAATTTCGAGAGTTCATCACAATTTAATATGTTTTCAAATATTTTAAGTTATAATACTGTACGGGTAAATTTTTTAGAGTTAACCAAATTTATAATTTTAAGTTGATTATTAGTACTATTTTGTAAATAAATAACATATAAAAAGAAAATATTAAAATAAAAATAAATTAAAATGAATAAAATACGAAATATAAATAGAAGACGTTGAGTAGAAGGGCAAACCGATCTGACTCTAAGCTCCTCAACATTCATTCTTATAATATAGACTGTAGAGTGTTTTTAAATACTTTAAGTTGTGATTTATAGTATTCTTAATGTAATTTTTAAATAATCTATGTTACTCCTTTTATCCCAATTTATTTAGCACATGTGAAATTTTGAGAGTTCATCACATTTTAATATGTTTTCAACTATTTTAAGTTGTTAATACAAAAAGAGTAAATTTTTTAGAATTAACCAAATTTATAATATTTTAAGTTGATTATTAGTACTATTTTGAAAATACATAACATATAAAAAGAAAATATTAAAATAAAAATAAATTAAAACGAAATATAAATAGAGGAAGTAGAGGAGAAGGACAAATCGATCAATTGACTGGCTGACTTAAGTTCCTCAACATTCACACTTCTAATATATAGTATTTGTAACGACCTGCTCCCGTCGTTATGGAAAAGCCAATGGAGAAGGAATTTGGGCCAGAAAACTTCCGAGTAGTAACTTGAAAATTTCCCGCCTAGGCCAGACTTGTATGAAATCTGAGTCAGGTGAGGTCTAGGGCAATCCGGTAATAAATAGGAGATTTAATTATAATTTTGATCACGTGAGTGGATAGCCAAGACGTTAAGGAGCCTGTACGACTTTACGGAATCAAATTCGGGCGAGTAGAACTCCGAAAACTAATCTTGGCGTGAAAGGGTAGTTTTAGAACGTCAAGGTTTGAAGGTGCGTTGCGAAATGGCAGCTTGGAACTCAAATTTTGAGTTTCTGTCTCCGTGCACCTTGAGTAATTCCATCCACCTTCGCTGTCTCAGATTGAGATCCTTTTGAGTGAATACATGCTGTAGACTACGATGATCAGTAAATACCTCACACTTAACACCATAGAGGTAATACCGCCAGATATTGAGAGCATACACTACCGCTACCAACTCCAAGTCATGCGTCAGATAGTTTCTCTCATGCACCTTCAGCTGCCGCGATGCATAAGCTATGACATTTCTATCCTGCATCATCACAGTACCCAAGCCCGAATGTGAAGCATCACAATAAACGATGAAATCTTTACCTTCCACCGATAGTGTCAGAATATGTGCTGTGGTTAGAAGAGTCTCGAGATTTTGGAAGTTCTCTTCACATTTTTCAGACCACTCGAAAGGCACCTCCTTTTGGGTCAGCCTTGTAAAATGCATGGCGATAGAAGAAATTTTTTTCACAAACCATCCGTAGTAGCTGGCGAGCCCCACGAAACTCCTAACTTCAGTCACAAGGCTAGGCCGGACCCAGTTCTTGACTGCTTCTATCTTCTGGGGATCTACCATTACCTCTTCCTCTGAAACCACATGCCTCAAAAAGGCAACTGAAGTCAACCAGAACTAACACTTGGAAAATTTTGCATACACTTTTCATTCCATTTGTGAGAATTTTTCCAAGGACACCCAAAACAAGACGAAGATGGTCGGCATGCTCTTTCTTACTCTCCGAATAAATAAAAATGTCATCAATAAAGACAATAACAAAATAATCCAGGAATGGTTTGAACACACTATTCATCAAACTCATGAAGGCTGCAAGCGCATGGTCAACCCAAACGACATCACTAAGAACTCATAGTGCCCATAGCGGGTCCTGAATACCAATTTGGGTACATCCTCAGGCCTAATCTTTAACTGACAAGGGAGGGATTAATTCCGCAAAGGCGGGGCCACTGTGGCGGGATGGGGCCCATTGTGGCGGGCCAGTCGCGACTTATACCGGGGAAAAATCTCCAAAATGTTATTTTCTGTAATACCTCATTCTTAAGAGCTAAGGGACGACCTAGGGCAGTTTCTCATCAAATTTCCACGAATTCTCGCGCCAAAAGTAAGTTAATTACACCCCTAATCCGTATTTCGATTCTTAGAACTTAGAATTCTTGTTAATTATCGTTGGGTAGGGTTTTGACCTAAAGTTAATGGTGGGAAAAGCCCTAGTTGAGAATTAGGATCATGAGTTTGGCTTTGGGTTGATATTTTATTATAATCTGGGTAAATTAGGCCTTGTTTATTGAACCTTGCGTTAATTAATTATTTTAGACCAAGAACAAGCTGAAAAACTCCGGAAAGGGAAGGCTGAAGTGTCTTAGGAGTGTTCAGGCTAGGTAGGTGATGGTTCGAATTCCCGTTGTGTTATATATGCCTGTTAATTGCTCCATTGTATGCATGCATGTATGTGAATAGGGAAACCTGAATCGAATCTAATGAAATGATTTAGTATGAATAATTACATGCCATGAACCTGTTACTTGACTGTGTGACAATGTGCACTGTTCATTATGGGTGTGATTGTGATTGTGGTTGTGCTGACTGGACTGGGTGTCACGTTCCGACACATATGTTGGACCGGGTGTCACATTCCGACACATATATATTAGATCGGGTGTCACGTTCCGACACACTAACAGTTTGGGTGTGGGTTCCATGAGAGGACCATTTATGACTTCTACATTTATATCTACCTGTCATTGATATTGGGGAATTGCACATTGCTCCTAAAATGATAATTGAATTATGCATCCTGTATATGTGTGTTTACTGTGTTGTAATTACTTGATTATATTTTTCTTACTAGAGTAGCCGCGTGATCCTACAAGTACACTGTTGTTTTGTGTAATGATACTGCACTTGCTCTTTCTTTGTTGAGTATAGGGCATCTTCAGGCGGCTACTGACAGACCCCAGCTAGGAGATCATTGACCGAGACCGGATTCGAGGGTGAGCCAGTTCTTTCAGGCTGCCATGGATCCATCATTAGTTTAGTCAATTCTTTTCGGACTCAGACTATATATATTAAGACTTTACTTATGTTTAGTTTTCGGGGTTGCACCCTCTTTTTCTTAGACTTATTGATTAGTAGAGTTTTGGAACAATGACTTTCAGGTCTAGGGGTTGAATTTCCGCGAGGTTTATGCTTGGTTGTGTTTGTTAAACCTTCTGAGTTTATGGGAACTCAGTACTTAATTCATCATTTAAATCTGCTTCCGTATCTTTAAATGGTTTAGTTTCTTTAAGTTGCTTAGTCGGGTTGTGGTAGTGATTCTCCCACCAGAGGGTTAGTGTGGGTGCCAATCACTGCGGTCTGGGTCGTGACAAAGTTTGTATCAGAACCCTAGGTTCGTTGATCTCATTTTACCAAAATGAGTCTAGTAGAGTTTTGTAGAACGGTACGGAGACGTTCATACTTTTCTTCGAGAAGCTACAGGACTTTAGGAAATCTTTCTGTCTTCTTCTCCTTTTGAGTTATGACTTGATTGATCCAAATTGGTATCTAATCTCCTTCCCTTTTTTTTCCACAGACGGTTAACACGCGATACACCAGCGTCAGGCCTGTAGCTCCCATCAATAAGCCAGCAGAGGAGCCCGCAGCAAGAGGTCATGGTCGAGGCAGGGGTAGAGGAGGAGGAAGGGGCAGAGGCCGAGGAAGGTTAGCACCCACCAGGGGCGGAGCCCCAGTTGAGAATGTTCCCAGGGAAGAGGCCTCTCCTGCACCCCAAGAAGAGGTGGAAGAGAATGTGGAGATAAAAGAAGAGGAGGGTGTTGGACAAGAGGAGGACGCACAGGCTGAGACTACAGGTCTTCCTCCCTTAGACCCAGTGATAGCTCAGCAGATCATGACTTTTCTGAGTGGGTTGGTCGGCTCTAGAGTCCTTTCCACAGTGCAAGCTGCTCAACCTCCAGTCAACCACCCTATTGCTGCTACTGTTCCCAAGGTGGATGGAGCATTAGGCACTGATCCCTTTTTTCGTCCCCTATTGGGTCCCGTGATGACTGGTACTGAGCATGAGATCTTGACTAAGTTTCTGAAGCTGAAGCCTCCTGTGTTCCATGGTTCTGAGAGTGAGGATGCCTATGAGTTCATTTTGGATTGCTCTGAGAGGCTTCACAAGTTAGGCATTATACACCAGCATGGAGTAGAGTTCGTGACCTTCCAGCTTCAAGGTGAGGCTAAGCAGTGGTGGAGGGGCTATGTGGAATGCAGATCGCCAGTCTTTCCCCCACTAACTTGGATGCAGTTCCATGCTTTGTTTCTGGAGAAGTATGTGCCCTGGACTTTGAGGGATCGCAAGAAGGATGAGTTTATGGCCTTGAAGTAGGGTGGTATGACTGTAGCTGCTTATGATGCTAAGTTCCATGCCTTGTCCAGATATGCTACACAGTTGGTGACTACAGAGGAGGAGAGAATTCGTCTATTCGTCAAGGGATTGAACCCCGAGTTACATGTATTGTCTGTTCACATGACCTCTGCAGGTAAAAGTTTTAATGAGGTGACAGACTTTGTGAAGAAAGTGGAAGGAGTTCAATATGATGGGAAGGCCAAGGCTTTGGCTAAGAAGCCCAAGAACACAGTTAACTTTCATGGTTCCTACTCTAGAGGTTCAGGCAGCCCGACAATGCAGCCCGGCAAATTCAGTCAGCCATGCCTGCTTCTACAGGTGGTTACTCGAGAACTCCACAACAGAATCCTATTAAGGATAGTCAGGGAGTCGCACCTGCATCTGGTAGTAGGCCTTCTTTTGACCGCAGTTGTTACAATTGTAGAGAACCTGGATATATGAGGAGAGATTGTCCCCATCCGCGCATGCCTGACCCCGTGCAGCAGCAGACCTGAGCAGTGGTACCTGCGGGCAGGGGTAGTAATAGCAGAGGACATTCACAAGGTGGGCGAGGAGGAAATCAACGAGGCCGTAGAGGCCGGGAAAATGGTAATGCAGGTAGAGGATTAGTGCAGCCAGGCAAGGAGGTTGCCCGTCAAGATGACAGGGTGCCGTTTTATGCCTTTCCGGGCAAGACCCAGGCTAAGGCGTCTGCTGCAGTGATCACATGTACTTATATGTGACCGGATGGCTACTGTTTTGTTTGATCTGGGTTCTACTTATTCATATGTGTCAGTTCAGGTTGCCTTAGGATTTGATGTGGTTTGTGATGTGCTTGATGCCCCCATCCAAGTTTCTACCCCAGTTAGAGAGGCTGTCATAATCACCGATGTCTATCGTGCTTGTTCTGTCCTGTTTATGGGTTTTCAGACTTGGGCTGATTTGGTTATTCAGTATATGGCTGAATTTGATATAATCTTAGGCATGACTTGGTTGTCCCACTATTATGCTGTGCTTAATTATAATTCTAAAACTGTGACTCTAGAGATCCCGGGTAGGGAGAAGTTAGAGTGGGAAGGGGTGTACAAGCCTAAGCCAGCTAAGGTCATATCTTTTGTTCGGGCTAGGAAACTGGTGGGGCAGGGGTGTTTGGCATATTTTGCTCATATTCGGGATGTTGATGCTGAGTCTCCCTCTATTGAGTCTATTCATGTAGTGTCTTGTTTCTTACTGATTTGCCTGGTATGCCTCCAGATAGGAACATAGTTTTCTGCATTGACTTGGAGCCAGGCAATTGCCCCATCTACATTCCTCCTTATCGCATGGCTCCGGCAGAATTGAGAGAGCTTAGAGCCCAAATCCTGGAGCTTCTTGATAAAGGTTTCATCCATCCTAGTGCTTCCCCGTGGGGTGCTCCTGTCTTGTTTGTTAAGAAGAAGAATGGTAGTATGAGGATGTGCATAGACTACCGACAGTTGAATAGGGTCACTATTCAAAATAAGTATATGTTGCCTCAGATAGATGATCTCTTTGACTAGTTGCAGGGTGCATCAGTTTTCTCTAAAATTGACCTAAGGTCTGGTTACCATCAGTTAAACATTAAGCCTGAGGATGTACCCAAAACGGCATTCAGGACCCGCTATGTGCACTATGAGTTCTTAGTGATGTCGTTTGGCTTGACGAATGCGCCTGCAGCCTTCATGAATTTGATGAATGGTGTGTTCAAACCATTCCTAGATTCTTTTGTTATCATTTTTATTGATGACATTTTAGTTTATTCGAAGAGTAAGGAAGAGCATGCCGACCATCTTCGTATTGTTTTGGGTGTCCTTTGAAAATAGAAGTTGTATGCAAAAATTTCCAAATGTGAGTTCTGGTTGACTTCAGTTGCCTTTTTAGGGAATGTGGTTTCAAAGAAAAGGGTAATGGTAGATCCCCAAATGATCGAAACAGTCAAGAACTGGGTCTGTACTAGCTTTGTGACTGAAGTTAGGAGTTTCGTGGGGCTCGCCAGCTACTATCGATGGTTTGTGAAAAAAGTTTCTTCTGTCGCCACATATTTGACAAGGCTGACCCAAAAAGAGGTGCCTTTCGAGTGGACCACAACACCTATTCTGACCACAACACGTATTCTGACACTACTGGTGGAAGGTAAAGATTTCATTGTTTATTGTGATGCTTCACATTCGGGCTTCGGTGCTGTGATAATGCAGGATTGAAATGTCATAGCTTATGCATTGCGGCAGCTGAAGGTGCATGAGAGAAACTACCCGACGCATGACTTGGAGTTGGCAGCAGGAGTGTTTTCTGTCAAGATCTGGCGGCATTACCTTTATGGTGTCAAGTGTGAGGTGTTTACTGATCATCGTAGTCTACAACATATATTCACTCAGAAGGACCTGAATCTAAGACAGCGAAGGTGGATGGAGTTACTCAAGGATTATGATGTTACCATCCAGTATCATTCGGGAAGGCTAATGTGATGGCAGACGTATTAAGCTGGAAGACGGTGAGTATGGGTAGTCTCGCTTGCTTGGGTGTGTCCAAGCGACCTTTGGTCACGGAGATTCAGACCTTGGAGTCTAATTTCATACAGTTGGGCATCTTAGAGAAAGGTGGGGTGTTAGACAACATTGAGGTTAGGCCCACATTCATTGAGGAGATCAAGGCCAAGCAGTTTGAGGATGAGAGTTTAAATAAGCGCAGAAAGAATACAGTGTCTGGTAAGGCACAAGATGCGGCTCTTGATGAGGGTGGTGTGCTCAGTTTTAAGGGAAGAATTTGTGTTCCCCGATTGGATGAATTGATTCAGAAGATGTCGATAGAATCCCATGGTTCACGGTATTCAATTCATCCGGGTGTGACCAAGATGTACCGAGATTTGAAACGACTTTATTGGTGGCCTGGCATGAAGAAAGACATAGTTGAGTTTGTGGATAAGTGCCAAAATTGTCAGCAGGTAAAGTATGAGCACCAAAGGCCTGCAGGTTTGCTTCAGCGAATGCCAATCCCTGAATGGAAGTGGGAAAGGATAGCTATGGATTTCGTGGTTGGTCTTCCCAAGACCCTGGGGAAGTTTGACTTCATTTGGGTGGTGGTTGACAGACTAACTAAGTCAACCCACTTCATTCCAGTCAGAGTAGACTATAATGCTCAGCAGTTGGCTAAGGTTTATGTGAAGGAGATAGTGAGGCTGCATGGGGTGCTCCTTTCCATCATCTCAGACCATGGAACACAGTTCACATCCAAGTTTTTGGGAAAATTGCATGAGGAGTTGGGCACTCAACTCACTTTTAGCACAGCCTTCCATCCATAGACGGACGGGCTATCAGAGAGAACTATTCAAGTGTTAGAGGACATATTGAGGGCATGTTTGATTTACTTTGGAGGGCATTGGGATAGGTTCCTACCTTTGTGTGAGTTCTCCTCTAATAACAGTTACCGCTCCAACATTGACATGGCACCTTTCAAGGCACTTTATGGGAGGAGATGTAGATCACTCATAGGCTGGTTTGAGGCTGGAAATTTGAAACCTTTGGGGGTTGATTTGGTGAAAGATGCTCAGGACAAGGTGAGAAGCACCCAAGCTCAGCTTCTTGCACCCCAAAGTCGATAGAAAAAGTATGCAGACCGTAAGGTAAGGGATATGACATTTCAGGCTGGTGAGCAAGTTCTTCTAAAAGTGTCACCCATAAAGGGGGTGATGAGATTCGGGAAGAAGAGCAAGCTTAGTCCTCGATACATCGGGCCATTTGAAATTCTTGACTGTGTAGGGCCAGTGGCTTATAGGTTGGATTTACCGCCTATCCAATCTAGAGTCCATCCAGTGTTCCATGTGTCCATGTTGAAGAAGTATCATGGGGATGGAGATTACATCATAAAGTGAGACTCAGTTTTGTTAGACAAAGACCTTCAGTATGAGGAGGAACCGGTTGCAATTCTTGATCGCGATTTCTGGAAGCTGAGGACCAAAGAGATAAAGTCCGTGAAAGTTCAATGGAAGCATCGTCCGGTTGAGGAATCTACCTAGGAAACCGAGAAGGACATGCAAGACAAGTATCCCCAGTTATTCATCGATTCAAGTACTACTCTACTCTTGCCTTAGCAAGTTCTCTTATTTATCACTCGGGGACGAGTGATGGGTAAATTGGTATCTATTGTAACGACTTGTTCCCGTCGTTATGGAAAATCCATAGGGGAATGAATTTGGGCAAGAAAACTTCTGAGTAGTAGGTTGGAAATTTCCCGCCTAGGCCAAAGTTGGACAAAATCTGAGTCAGGTGAGTTCTAGGAAAATCTTGTAATGGATGGGGGCTTTAATTATGAGTTTGATCACGTGAGTGGATAGCCAAGACGTTAAGGATCCTGTACGGCTTTACGAAATTGAATTCGGGCGGGTAGAACTCCCGAAATTGATCTTGGCGTGAAAGGGTAGTTTTAGAACGTCAAGGTTTGAAGGTCTGTTGTGAAATGGGAGCTTGGAACTCAAATTTCGAGTTTCTGTCTCCATGTAAGCCACTGAGGCAGGATTAATTCAGCCAAGGCGGGGCTGCTATGGTGGGATGGGGCCCGCTGTGGTGGGCTAATCGCGAATTAAACCAGTGAAAAACCCCAAAAACATTATTTTCTGCAAAACCTCATTCTTAAGAGCTAAGGGACGACCTAGGGCAGTTTCTCATCAAATTTCCATGAATTCTCGCACCAAAGGTAAGTTAATTACTCCCTTAATCCGTATTTCAATTCTTAGAACTTAGAATCCTTGTTAATTATCATTGGGGAAGTGTTTTGGCCTAAAGTTAATGGTGGGAAAATCCCTAGTTGAGCATTAGGATCATGGGATTCCTAAGACTAAGATCGGTAATGCCGTTTGGCCTTGAGTTGATATTTTGTCATAATCCGGGTAAATTAGGCCTTGTTCATTGATCCTTCCGTTAATTAATTATTTTCGACCAAGAACAAGTTGAAAGACTCCAGAAAGGGAAGGCTCAAGTGTCTTAGGAGTGTTCAGGCTTGGTTTCGAGGTAGGTAATGGTTCGACTTCCCGTTATGTTATATATGCCTGTTAATTGCTCCATTGTATGCATGCATGTATGTGAATAGGGAAACATGAATCGAATCTAATGAAATGATTTAGTATAAAAAATTACATGCCATGAACCTGTTACTTGACTGTGTGACTATGTGCACTGTTCATTATGGGTGTGATTGTGATTGTGGTTGTGCTGATTGGACAGGGTGTCATGTTTTGACATATATGTTGGATCGGGTATCACGTTCCGACACATATATTGGACCGGGTGTCACGTTCTAACACATATATGTTGGATCGAGTGTCATGTTCCGACACACTATCAGTTTAGGTGTGGGTTCCATGAGAGGACCGTTTGTGACGTCTACATTTATATCTACCTGTCAGTGATATTGGGGAATTGTACATTGCTCCTAAAATGATAATTGAATAAAGCATCCTGTATATGTGTGCTTACTGTGTTGTAATTACTTCCTTATATTTCCCATACTGGAGTAGCCGCGTGATCCTACCAGTACACCGTTGTTTCCTGTACTGATACTGCACTTGCTTTATCTTTGTTGAGTGTAGGGCATCTTCAGGCGGCTACTGACAGACCCCATCTAGGAGATCATTAACCGAGACCGGATTCGAGGGTGAGCCAGTTCTTTCAGGCTGCCATGGATCGATCATTAGTTTAGTCCATTCTTTTCGGACTCAGACTACATATATTCAGACTTTTATTTATTTTTATTTTTTGGGGTTGCACCCCCTTTATCTTAGACTTGTTGATTAGTAGAATTTTGGTACAATGACTTTCAGGTCTACAGGTTGAATTTCCGCAAGGTTTACGCTTGGTTGTGTTTGTTAAACCTTCTGAGTTAATGGGAACTCAGTACTTAATTCATCATTTAAATCTGCTTCTATATCTTTAAATGGTTTAGTTTCTTTAAGTTGCTTAGTCGGGTTGTGTTAGTGGTACTACCATCGGAGGGTTAGTGTGGGTGCCAATCACAGCGGTCTGGGTCATGAAAAAATTTGTATCAGAGCCCTAGGTTCGTTCATCTCATTGTACCAAAACGAGTCTAGTAGAGTCTTGCGGAATGGTACGGAGATGTCCATACTTTTTTTCGAGAGGCAATAGGACTTTAGGAAATCTCTCTGTCTTCTTCTCCTTCGTGTTATAACTTGATTCCAATTGGTATCTGGTGATCCAAATTATCATCTAATCTCCTTCCCTCTTTTGTCCGTAGATGGTTAACACGCAATACAATAGCGTCAGGCCCGTAACTCCCATCAATGAGCTAGCAGAGGATCCCACAACAAGAGGCTGGGGTCGAGGCAGGGGTAGATGAAGAGGAAGGGGCAGAGGCCGAGGAAGGGTAGCACACGCCAGGGGTGGAGCCCCAGTTGAGAATGTTCCCAGGGAAGAGGTCCCTCCTGCACCCCAAGAAGAGGTGGAAGAGAATATGGAGATCAAAGACGAGGAGGGTGTTGGACCAGAGGAGGACGCACATGCTGAGACTACATGTCTTCCTCCCTTAGACCCAGTGATAGCTCAGCAGATCATGACTTTTCTGAGTGGGTTGGTCGGCTCTAGAGTCCTTTCCAATGTGCAAGCTGCTCAACCTTTAGTCAACCACCCCATTGCTGCTACTATTCCCAAGGTGGATGAAGCATTAGGCACTGATGCCTCTTTCTGTTCCCTATTGGGTCCCGTGATGACTGGTACTGAGTATGAGATGTTGACTAAGTTTCTGAAGTTGAAGCCTCTTGTGTTCCATGGTTCTGAGAGTGAGGATGCCTATGAGTTCATTTTGGATTGCTATGAGAGGCTTCACAAGTTAGGCATTATACACCAGCATGGAGTAGAGTTCGTGACCTTCCAGCTTCAAGGTGAGGCTAAGCAGTGGTGGAGGGGATATGTGGAATGCAGATCGCCAGTCTTGCCCCCACTAACTTAGATGCAGTTCCATGCTTTATTTCTGGAGAAGTATATGCCCCAGACTTTGAGGGACCGCAAAAAGGATGAGTTCATGGCCTTGGAGCAAGGTGGTATGACTGTAGCTGCTTATGAGGCTTAGTTACATTCCTTGTCCAGATATGCTACACAGTTGGTGACTACAAATGAGGAGAGAATTCATCTATTCGTCAAGGGATTGAACCCCGAGTTACAGGTATTGTCTATTCATATGACCTTTGTAGGTAAAAGTTTTAATGAGTTGACAAACTTTGTGAAGAAAGTGGAAGGAGTTCGACATGATGGGCAGGCCAAGGCTTTGGCTAAGAAGCCCAAGAACACAGGTAACTTTCATGGTTCCTACTTCAGAGGTTCAGGAAGGCCGGCAATTGCATCCCGGCCAATTCAGTTAGCCATGCCCGCTTCTACAGGTGGTTACTCGGGAACTCCACAACAGAATCCTATTCACGATAGTAAGGGAGCCGCACCTGCATCTAGTAGCAGGCCATCTTTTGACCACAGTATTTACATTTGAGGAGAACCTGGACATATGAGAAGATATTGTCCCCACCACACATACCTGACCGCGTGCAGCAGTAGACCAGAGCAGTGGTACCAGCGGGGAGGGGTAGTAATGGTAGAGGACGTCTATAAGGTGGGAAAGGAAGAAATCAACGAGCCTGCTGAGGTCGGGAAATTAGTAATGCAGGTAGAGGAACAGTGCAGCCAGGCAAGGAGGTTGCCCATCAAGATGACATGGCTCAGTTTTATGCCTTTCCGGGCAAGACCGAGGCTGAGGCATCTGATGCAGTAATCACAGGTACTATTCTTGTCTATGACCGGATGGCTACTATTTTGTTTGATCTGGGTTTTACTTATTCATATGTTTCAGTTCAGTTTGCCTTGGGATTTGATGCAGTTTGTGATGTGCTTGATGCCCCCATCCATATTTCTACCCTAGTTGGAGAGGCTGTTATAGTCACCCATGTCTAACGTGCTTGTTCTGTCCTATTTATGGGTTTCCAGACTTGGGTTGATTTAGTTATTCTGGATATGGCTAACTTTGATATAATCTTAGGCATGACTTGGTTGTCCCCTTATTATGTTGTGCTTCTGCTTAATTGTAATGCTAAGACTGTGACTCTAGAGATTCCGGGTAGGGAAAAGTTAGAGTGGGAAGGGGTGTACAATCCTAAGCCAGCTAAGGTCATATCTTTTGTTCGGGCTAGGAAACTGGTGGGCAGGGTTGTTTGGCATATTTTTCTCATATTCGGGAAGTTGATGCTTAGTCTCCCTCTATTGATTCTATTCATGTAGTGTCTGAATTCAAGAAAGTGTTTCCTACCGATTTTCCTGGTATGCCTCCAGATAGGGATATAGATTTCTACATTGACTTGGAGTCGGGAACTCGCCCCTTCTCCATTCCTTCTTATCGCATGGCTCTGATAGAATTGAGAGAGCTTAAAGCCCAAATCCAGGAGTTTCTTGATAAAGGTTTCATCCATCCTAGTGCTTACCCGTGGGGTGCTCCTGTCTTTTTTGTTAAGAAGAAGGATGGTAGTATGAGGATGTGCATAGACTACCGACAGTTGAATAGGGTCATCATTCGAAATAAGTATTTGTTGCCTTAGATAGATGATCTCTTTGACCAGTTGCAGGGTGCATCCGTTTTCGATTAATTTTTCTCATCTAATCAAGAAAAGTAGATGCTATGTCAAACGGTTGTTGCATGATTCCTCCTCAAAAAAGATGGTCTGCCACACCTTTGTTGACTGAGTCGAGGCTCCGGTAAAAAAATTATAGTAACACATTATTCGGTAGTCCATGAGTTGGACATTGGACCAACAACTTCTGAAACCTCAACCATGTCTCATGAATAGGTTCACCATCCACTAGCTTAAAGTTCTGAATATTATCCCTCAACTTCACAATCTTCGAGGGAGGGAAAAACCTTACATAAAATGCATCAGTGAGCTCCTCCTAAGAAATAATTGATTTCCTTGGTAAATCGGCCAACTACTTCGTTGCCTTACTAATTATAGAAAAGGGAAACAAACGAAGTCGGATCGACTCCTTGGTGATGTTCTTGAAAGAAAATGGCCCGCACACATCCACAAAGTTTCGAATGTGCTCATGAGGGTCCTCAGTAGCAAGACCTCCAAAGAAACCCTTCATTTTCAACAACTGCAACATACTGCTGGTCACATGAAACACCGCATTGCCCACAGTCGGAGGCAATCGAATATCACCCACAATATCACCTGTTTAAGAGTAGCGAACGAAGAACAAAAAAAAGTTGATTCAACTACAACAAAATCAGTTCACAACTAAACTTCACTAAAAGAATTATAAACACCATTCCCCGGTAGCGGCGCCATTTTTGATAACGCTCAACTACACTTCAGCTAATTCTAAGTGTAGGAGGTCGCTAACAAGTATAAACCCAACTAAGAGTTGGGGTCAATCCCATAGGGAGTGATATGGTAAAGAATACGATTATGAAGTAGAATGGTGTTCTAATCTTTTTTAGATGTAGACATTTTCATAACAAATAAAGTAAATGAAAAGGGTTTGACAATTAATGTCAAATGGGGGGATTTGGGTGAACAATTAACAACTACAAATAACCAAAAGTAAACAAGTAGAGAGGGTTTCTTGGGAGTGTGATAAATTGAATGCCAATTTCGCTAAATGGGTGATCATTATTTACTAAAAGTCATTAAAATTTAGTGGGTAGACTAGGCTTTAGGTGCAACAACTATTTCTCAATCAACTATCATGAATCAAGCGAGTTCTTTCAAACCTCGACAAGGATAACACATAAAAATAGCCCAACACCTTAATCAATCAACTTTTTCAAGCTACATTAGTAGGATTGCATTTAGACCCACTTTCTCAAGCTAAATTTACAGTAACACAATCATTACAATCATCAACTAATAGTTGTAACTGTAAAACTCCTTTCTCAAGCAAGTTTAGGGAACTGAACTAGAATTGTATTTGCAACTATAATTCATCAATTAAACTAAGTTCCGACAAAGGTTTTCCCATCAAGGTCCTTTAATTCTCCTCATAGATTCAATAAAGAAAGGGTGTCTAACCCTAAGCCTCAAGGAGGAAATGGCAGTGGGTCTTCATTGTCTACTTGTGCTAAATGTGGAATGAAGCATTAGGGTAGATTTCTAACCGGTTCTAATGCATGTTTTTGTTGTGGCAAGACGAATCATAATATAAGAGACTATACCTTTTACCTAAGAATTAAGGATATAATCATCGACGGGCTCAACATCCGTCATCTGGTTCTAGTGAGAGTCAGAAGTAAAATAGAATTATGCACTCCAGACTCGTCATGAGCAAGAGGGTTCTCTTGATGTGGTTACCAGTATGTTGAAAGTCTTTCATCGTGATGTTTATGCTTTGCCTGATTTCGGTGCTACCTTGTCTTTTGTCACGCCATATGTGGCTATGAAATTTGATATTCTTCTGAATGTCTTGTTAGACCCATTTTCTATTTCTACTCCTATTGGTTAATCTATTGTAGCTAAGAGAGTCTACAAAAATTGATCCGTCTCCTTATCCCATAGAGTCACTCATATTAATCTTGTAGAGCTCTATATGCTAGATTTCAATGTTATTCTTGGCATGGATTGATTGCATTCTTGTAATGCTTCTATTGATTGTAGAACCCGAGTGGTCAAGTTTCAGTTTCCAAGTGAACCCATCCTAGAGTGGAAAGGGGGAAATTTCATGCCTAAGAGTTAGTTCGTCTCTTTTCTTAAAGCTAGAAAGATGATTTCTAAGGGTTGCATATACCATCTTGTTTGGGTCTGGGATATGGATTCTAAAACCCCAACTCTTGAGTCGGTCTCTGTTGTAAATGAGTTTTCGGAAGTGTTTCCTGATGATCTACCTGGTATTCCTCCCGAAAGGGATATAGACTTCGGTATTGACCTTCTCCCAAATACGTAACATATGTCTATTCCTCCATTATCGAATGGCTCTGGGAGAACTTAAGGAATTAAAGGAGCAATTGAAGGATTTGTTGGATAAGGGTTTCATCCGATCGAGTATCTCTCCATGGGGTGCTCCAATTTTGTTGTTCGGAAGAAAGATTGTTCACTCCGTATGTGTATTGACTACTAGCAATTGAATAGGGTTACCATTAAGAATAAGTATCCTCTTCCAAGAATAGATGACTTGTTTGATCAACTACAAGGAGAAAGTCACTTTTCTAAGATCGACCTCCGCTCGGATTATCACCAATTGAGGGGGAAAGCGGATGACATTCTAAAGACAACTTTTTGAACTCGGTATGTTCATTATGAGTTTTTGGTGATGTCTTTTGGCTTGAATAATGCTCTAGCTGCATTTATGGATTTTATGAATTTAGAAAATACGTGGATATGTTTGTGATTGTGTTTATTGATGATATATTGATTTATTCAAGGAGTAAAGACTGGCATACCGATCATTTGAGGATTGTGTTGCAAGTCCTCAAGGACCAACAACTCTTTGCAAAGTTTAGCAAATGCGAGTTTTGGTTGAAATCCATGGCCTTTCTTGGCACATTATTTCCGGTAAGGATATTGAGGTAGATCCTAAGAGGACGGATGCGGATAAGAGTTGGCCTAGACCCCTATCCCCTTCGGATATTAGAAGTTTCTTGGGTTTAGCCTGTTAATATAGAAGGTTTGTGGAAGGTTTTTCTTCGATTGCCTTTCCATTGATGGCTTTGACCCAAAAGAAAGCCAAATTCTTATGGTCGGAAACTTATGAAAAGAGTTTTCAGGAATTGAAAGATAGACTTACTTTCACTCCGGTGTTGACTTTACTGGAAGGAACCGATGGGTTCGTTGTTTATTGTGATTCTTCAAGAATTGGGTTAGGATGTGTCCTTATGCAAAATAGGAAATTCATTGCCTATGGCTCAAGGCAACTTATGGTGCACCAAAAGAACTATCCTACCCATGATTTAGAACTAGCGGCAGTTGTGTTTGCTTTGAAGATTTGGAGGCATTACTTATACGGTGTTCATGTCAATGTCTTTACTGACCACAAAAGTTTGCAATATATGTTTAAACAAAAGGATCTAAATCTTCACCAAAGAAGGTGGCTTGAGTTACTAAAGGATTATCATATGAACGTTCTCTATCACCCCGACAAAGAGAATGTGGTGGCGGATGCTCTTAGTCGATTGTCAACGGGTAGTGTTGCTCATGTAGAGGATAGTAAGAAGGAGTTGGTTCGAGATGTTTATAGATTGGCCCGAATGGGTGTTTAGTTGGTTGACTCTACCAAAGGTTGTGTTATGGTCCATAATGGTTCGAAATCATCTTTTATGTTGGAAGTGAAAGCAAAACAAGGTCTTGACCCGATCTTCATTGAGTTGAAGGAAGTAGTACATAAGAAATCCGTAGAGGCTTTCTTCCAAGGGTGAGATGGAGTGCTTAGATATCAAGGTCAGTTGTGTGTTCCCAATGTAGATAACTTGAGAGAGCAAATCTTATCAGAAGCCCATAGTTCTCGATATTCCATTCACCAGGGAGCCATCAAGATGTACCTGTGACTTGCGGTAGGTCTATTGGTGGAATGGGATGAAAAAGGATATTGCAGAATTTGTGGCTAAGTGTCCTAATTGTCAAAGAGTGAAAGTTGAGCATCATAAACTGGGAGGTTTGTCCCAAGACATTTGTATACCTACTTGGAAGTGGGAAGACTTGAATATGGACTTCATAGTTTGTTTACCCCATACTCGACGACAACATGAATCGATTTGGGTTAAAGTAGATCGTATGATGAAATCGTCTCATTTCATTCCCGTCAAGGTTTCATATTTAATGGAGGATTATGCTAAGTTGTACTTGAGAGAAATGGTTAGGTTGCATGGAGTGCCCTTATCCATTATCTTCGATCGTGGTACCCAATTCACCTCTCAGTTTTGGAAATCTTTCCAAAAAGGGCCTGGTACTCGTGTTAAGCTTAGTACGGCCTTTCATCCACAAACTGATGGGCAAGCGGAGCGTACTATCCAAACTTTGGTAATTGGGATCATCGTTTGCCTTTGATGGAGTTTGCTTACAATAATAGCTACCATTCAAGCATTGGTATGGCTCCATTTGAGGCTCTTTATGGTAGGAGGTTTAGATATCTTATAGGTTGGTTTGAAGTGCGTGAAGTTGTTTTGATAGGTCCCAATTTGGTACATGACGCTATGGATAAAGTTCGGCTTATTAGAGAAAGTTTGAAAACGGCTCAAAGTCGACAAAAGTCCTATGCCAATGTTAGAAGAAGGGATCTTGAGTTTGATGTGAATTATTGGGTCTACTTTAAAATTTCACCCATGATGGGTGTGATGAGGTTTGGGAAGAAAGGGAAGCTTAGTCCCCGGTATGTAGGCCCATATCAGATTTTGAGATGTTTTGATAAAGTTGCTTATGAACTTGAATTGCCTAATGACTTGGCATCGGTGCATCCAGTTTTCCATGTCTTCTTGTTGAAGAAATGTGTTGGTGATCTGACATCTATAGTACCATTGGAGAGTCTTGGCATAAAGGATAGACTTTCTTATAAAGAAGTTCCGGTTGAGATCTTGGACCGGCAAGTTAGGAAGTTGAGAAATAAAGAAATTCTTCCGTGAAGGTTCTTTGGAGGAATCAGTTAGTTGAGGGTGCTACTTGGGAGGTCGAGGATGATATGATGTCCCGCCATCTTCATCTCTTTCCCTGCGTCCCTACTCTATCTTGAGGTATTCGGTCATTCATGGTTTACTCTTTTAGTTTCATGTGTCTTAGGTATTGCCATGATTCCTCATTTATGCATGTTAATGAACAACTTGAATTTTGAGAAAATGACTTAATATGATTGATTTCTTCATGTTTATGTTCATTTGAGTATGAGTTGCATATATACCTTATGAAATAATTTTTTAAAAACATGTTTTAGCTTGAGGTTGATGTTTCCTCCTCGGATATGTGCATTTAAGTGATTGCATTCATATTGGGCTTTAAGGTTTAAGTTCCTACCCTCTGTATGATGTCTTGAATTCCATTCGAGGACAAATGTTCCCAAGGAGAAGATATTATAACACCTAGGATTCGAAAATAAGGAAAAAAATTGCAGTTTCTAAAAATCAGGTGCCAGATCTGACAGAACCACCGACGGTCTATAGGTTGGACCACAGACCGTAGGTGGAACTGTGGTTGGCAAGTTCAAAAATGTCCAGTCCCAATACTCTTTTACGGTTCACCTGGACGGTTCGTCATTCAATGCATGAGTAGTAGGTACGTCTCGTAGGTGAGTCCCGAAATTAGTAAAATTTTAGAATCAAAAGTTGGGACACACGGTTAAGGTGTATGGTCCGTAAGTGGACTCACGGACCGTACATGGAGTCCCGTCATTAGGGGTCCAAAAATGGTGGTCTCTGAACCCACCAACGGTCGACCAAGACGGTCCGTGGTAGGACCTACGGACCGTAGGTCAAACCGTCATTACTGACAATTCGACAGTTATTTTAAAAGGACTTTTGGGTCTTTTCTTAAATATTTTAACTCAATACTACGTCATTCTACCTTCTACCTAAAGCCCTATATAATGATTTAACCCCCAAAATCACTCAATTCAACTCATTCTCTTAAAATTCGAAAAGTTTATCAAGTTATCCTCTCACATATTTCTCTCTCTAAGGAAGAAGAAGACGACTAGGGTTTCAAGATCAAGTCTCCAAATCCTCTATTACTTTCAAGCTTTTGGCATCAAGGTATGATTGTCTGCACCTATGCAGCTCTTTCCTCCATAGGGTTCCTAAATCCCCAATTTTGTAAAGCTAGATTCCCCAATCAAATTAGGATTTTTATTCAATTGCCATGGGTTCCTTTCAATGTTGATCCAATTGATTGTTTTATGTTTTCTTATGCATGAATTGAAGTAATTGCATGCTTTTAAGTTGAGTTCCTATGAACCCATGCTTAACCCATGTTTTCTAGACCATGATGATACAATGTGGGTTTTGAACTATGAAAGATGAATTTATGAAGATATGCATGTTCCTATGAAAATTGATGAAAATTATTTAAGATTTCTTTGAGAGTAAAGCATTAATGTTATTGTTGTTGTGAAAGAATTTCTCAGATAAATGATTCTTAGAGTTGAAAGGTTTTCTCAAGTCAACTAAACTATGAAAGACTACTAGGAGCTATTCTAATGAACTTTAGCTTGGATTGGCTACTTGATGTGCCCTTTCGTGGATTATAAGACAAGAGGCGATTACCCATGTCCTTTAAAGATAAGATGAATATGATTGATGACTATTCTATGGGAATTATTCTTAGCACCAAGTGGACAAGTGACGTTTACCCGTGTCCCATAAATATGTGCCACCATTGGTTTGTCTTAGATAGACATTAGCTAGTGGATCCACTTAAGCTAGAAGTTATGGTTCTTACCTTGGAAAATAAGGACATCCCTTTTCGATGTGGGATAGACACCGAATTCCATGTTATAGCTCACATGGTCTCTATGTCGGTTAAGGCTACCTCCCACAATAATGATGAACTAAGGTTACTTCTAGAAGTATCTCACATGTGTTCAAAGATGATTTTTACTTGCATTGACCATGATCATGATTATGCTTCTAATCTCTTAACTTATGTTTTAACTTGGTCTTTGCATATCACGAAGAGACCTTTTAGCATGATTTTATAAATCTTATGCATTGCTATCATACTTTGTACATCATTTGTACTAACGTATACTCTTGCCTATATTGTTTCTCAAATGTAGGTTCTGACGCTCCGATCTCGCATCCTCATGGCTAGTGATCACCTTAGTAGTTATTGGAAGTGGTGAGTCCTCATGTTCCGAGGATCGAACCTTTTATTTCTTATCGTCTTTACTTTTCAGATATTGTATGTGATGCATGGGTTAGGTTTCAATCACTCTTGATGTAATAGATAGCTTTGAGACTATTTAGACTTCCGCTTCATTTTTGACATAATCTTTATGATATAAACTGTCTTTTAAACTCTTAAACTCTATTATCTTGTATGATGTATGCTAAGTGTCTTGTTTAGTCCCTTTCGGAGTCTTATGTGCCATGTCACGTCTAGGGGGTACTTTGGGTTGTGATAAAGGCTCATGAGTGAGTTCTATTGGTTTTGACTTATATGATATTGATTTAGGGGTAAGACGATGGATTCAAGTCACATCGCACCAAAAGGGTAAGACATCGGGTTAAAGTCCAGATGCACATAATGAAAAATATTTAAGGATAAGACGGTAGATTCAAGTTATATCCCACAAAGAGGGTAAGACATCAATTTGAGTTTTGATGCACCATGATGATAAGGTATTGGATTCGATCTCATAGAATTATGGCGTAACGTGCCTTATATGGATAAGACATTGAGTTTAAGTCTCAATGCACCATAGTGATGATAAAAGGATGACTAAGGCAAAACTAATATATTTTTAATGAAAAGCCTTGAAACCCGTCCCACTAGCTTTACTCCATTCCCTGAAGCGAATATGGTAGCAGTATATGATAAGTTTGAAATTCGCTCAATTGCTCCATTCTATAATAAGAATATGGTTGCAGTGTATAATAAGTCTGAAAGATGACAAGTGATTGAATGTATGAATAAGGGCGTGAAGGAACAAAATTATAATAGTTATCATTGTGGAAATTATGAAAGGAAGAACACTATGGGTTCTCCAAATAGGCCTTAAAATGTGAAGGTAATTACTATCATCTCAAAATGGTCTTTCAAAAGTTAAAGTAGTTTTTGTAATTTGGTATGAAAGGTCATTTGACACTCAATTTTTACTGACCTAATCTAGTAAATTTTATAAATCCTCCATCAAAATAAAGGAATGTAAAGTAATGGTGTACTTTATCTTTCAAAGTGATGTTGAGGTCGGTCATGTAAATACGTCAAATATAAAGGTATGACATGTATAAATGGTTATGGTCAACTCATGAAGAGATTGTGACTTGTAATAAGCATCATGAATGCTTGCCCATTCTTTAAAGTGAATGTGTCAAAATATGAGGAAAAAATATGAATAAGAACATATTCCTGTATGGTTGGATATATGTCACAACTCACCTCTATGGGAAGTTTTAGAGAAATAAATAAATTTTATTTGGCAGGAATGGTCAATGGTCGTGTATGTTTATACGTCATAAATATTATGGTATGTTTATTGTGAACTACTGAAAGGGCTAAAGAAAGAAATAATTCTTTCCTATAAAGGTTGTGGTCATGACCAAAATAATATTATTGTATGACAATATAAATTTGTCATTGATTGTGTACCTATGGTACGAAAAAAGTAAAACAAGAAATATGTATTACTTGTAATAATTTTGACCATGATAATAATAATATAATTTTTTCATCGAAGGAGATGCTCACCATACGGATGGTGTCATGGAATATGTGATAGTACACAAAAATTAATTGCAAACTCTAACGAGTTGTATTATTACCAGAAGAGTAATATTGGGGTTGTAGTAAGTCTCAAAATAAACTTTTTAAGTTTCGTATGAATTGAAAATGTCACGCCCCGAGGCTACCCCCTTGACGTAAACACGGGACCTAGGATCACGAGTGACCCCAAGCTAACCCTGAGCTGGCATATCGTAAGCATACTTAAAAGAAATATTATGCGGAAGCTTAAAACATGAGATAAACTGAATGATGGGGAATACCCAATTTAAGTCTGAATATATAAACACTGGAAAAGAGTTTAGAACACTGAAGTATAACTCAAAAGCTAAAGCTGAATATGTCTATGTCTGAAATAATCCTCTAACTGACTAGAGATGCTAGGTCATGCCCCCAGCTAAGTCTAGTAAAAACTGAAACTAAAATAAAATAGGAAACATGTTTATCATTCTCGAAGAATGAGGACTCACCACTGAAGCTGTTGAACTGGAGATTGGGAACCAATTTATATGTGATCTGGATGCTGAGTACCTGAACCTATATCATGAAAGGATGTAACGCAGAGTATGCGTCAGTACCTGGGATGTACTGAGCATGCAGGATAGGATAAAGCAAACAAACATACTAAGCAGTAATATAATCTGAACATGATGGTATAAAGGTATGACTGGTGTATACGCCCCATCGAGAGGACCCAATATACCCTGCCAATGGTATAAAGGCATGACTGGTGTGATCACTAAAATGATGCCCATAGAGGGGACTTATAAACCTATGGGGCCACGTAGTTCTGGGACTATATGGGTACGCTGAACCCTTGTCTTCTCGGTCTAAGCCTACTCCCAACTAGAAATGTGAACAATATAACATAACTGAATTATACTGGATAGCTCAATATTCTGACATGCTAACTAAGAATGCAACATTTATAACTAACAATGAAACATTCAAAATCTGAGGCATGTATATCTCTTTAAAGTGACCTAGCTAGTGTAATTCATGAACTAAACGAATCTACACAACTAGGGTTCTGAATTTCATGCAAGGAACTAAGCAACAGTGTTACAACAACATGATAATCTTATTTTGAACATTTTAACAGCTAAATCACAATAATTTCTAAAGTTCAAGAATCCCTAGGTCTAGATAATATGAAGGGAATCAAGAATCTGACTGAATTCTAGGGACCTAGTGGAAGAAAGGAATCCACTAGTGAAATCCCACATACCTGGTGAAGAATTTCAAGGAGAAATCTTTTGATTTCGGGGCTGGAACTGAAGAAACCTTGCTGCGTTCTTGGAATAGGGCTGCTCGACTTTTCCCTCTTGTTTTGCTCTAAGATCGATGATTTTTTGGTGAATGATTGATTAGGGTAGGTTCTGATTAAGTTCCTAGGCTAAAACTGACCAAAACTACGTATTTTAGGGGTTAAACGACGTAGTTTAGGTGTCCAACGCATAGGGGAATAGACCGGACGACCCCTAACATAAAATCTGACGCAGCCGACCATGGCCCCTCTGACGGACCATCAAAGGGACCACGAACCGTCAAGCTGGTCGTGGTCTTTGGCCCAGTGGCTACTGGTTCCCGGGACTCCCCTCTACGGTCCACTTCACGGACCGTGTGAAGGATCATGGGCCGTGAAGGCCACCGTGGTCCTTCACTTGGGCTAGGGGCCTAATGGATCAGGTCACACAGACCCTCCCACGACCCGTCATCAAGACCACGGCCCGTGGAGGGCTCCGTGGTCTGATGCCTGGGCTTGAGGAGGTTTTGCCTCGTTCCCACGAGCCTTCCCACGGCTCGTGAGGTTGTCCATGGGCCGTGAAGGGCTTCGTGGTTCACTGTTTCTGGTTC
This sequence comes from Solanum etuberosum, assembly GCA_029582245.1. Lineage (NCBI taxonomy): Eukaryota > Viridiplantae > Streptophyta > Magnoliopsida > Solanales > Solanaceae > Solanum > Solanum etuberosum. Next base: position 80,959 of record JAJONR010000724.1, read on the forward strand.
TTTTCTGCTGTATTTTTCTAAGTCTGATTTCCAAGGTGTTACAATATCTCCCTCTTGGGAACATTCGTCCTCGAATAAAGCCTAAACTAGCTGAGTATGGAGGGAAAGAGCTGCAAACCCTACCACTAAGTGCTGAAAACTGAAATCTGACTGAACTAAGTTTCAAGAACATGCAAATACGCTAAAAATGCAAGTATAACTGAAGGAACATGATACTAACACTGAATCTACACAAGAGTAACTGAAAGACTGGAGAGTAATTATTACCTCAATCTGGAATGGAATCGGAAGGAAAGAGATGAGGATACTTGGCCTTCATGGCTGCTTCTACTTCTCAAGTAGCTCCCTCTACGGATTGACTCCTCCACAAAACCTTCACTGAAGCGATTTCTTTATTACTCAACCTACGAACCAGACGATCAAGGATTTCAACTGGCTCCTCTTCATAAGTGAGACTATCCTTCACAGCCACACTCTCTAATGGTACTATAGATGCTGGATCACCCACACACTTCTTCAACAAGGAAATTCGAGAGACTGGATGGACTGCTGCTAGTTCTGCTGGCAACTCTAACTCATATGTCACATTACCAACCCTTTTCAGGATCCTATAAGGACCTACATATCTCGGACTGAGCTTTCCTTTCTTGCCAAATCTCATCACCCCCTTCATAGGTGACAGTTTCAGGAAAACCCAATCATAGATTTCAAACTCTAAGTCCCTTCTCCTCACATCTGCATAGGACTTCTGGCGACTCTGAGCTGTCTTAGGTCTATCTCTGATGAGCTGAACTTTTCCCATAGCTTCATGAACCGAATCTGGCCCAATCAATGCTGCTCCCCCTACTTCAAACCAACCAATCGGAGATCTGCACTTACACCCATATAATGCCTCATAAGGGGCCATCTGGATGCTGGAATGATAGCTATTATTATAGGCGAACTCTATGAGAGGTAGGTGATCGTCCCAACTGCCCTTGAAATAGATCACACAAGCTCTCAACATGTCCTCTAAGGTCTGAATGGTACGCTCTGCCTGACCATCCGTCTGTGGATGAGCTGTGCTGAGATTTACCTGAGTACCAAGACCTTTCTGAAACGATTTCCAGAAATGAGAGTTAAACTGTGGACCTCTATCTGAGATGATAGACAAAGGAACCCCATGTAACATGACTACCTCATTAATGTAGAGTTTAGCGTAATCCTCCTCCAAATCTGTAGTCTTGACAGCCAAGAAGTGAACGGATTTAGTAACTCTGTCTACTATTACCCAAATGGAATCATGTTGTCTACGAGTACGAGGTAAACCTGTAATGAAGTCGATGTTTATCACTTCCCACTTCCATGTAGGAATGTTAATCTCCTGTGTCATACTTTCTGGTTTCTGATGTTCTACCTTAACCTGTTGATAATTAGGGCACTTAGCCACAAAATCTGCTATGTCCCTCTTCATGCCATTCCACCAAAAGACTTACCATAGGTCAGTACATCTTAGTGGCACCTGGATGAATGGAATACCTGGAGTTATGAGCCTCTGTAAGGATCTTCTGCCTCAACTCACCCACATTAGGGACACACAAGCGACCCTGGTAACGAAGCACACCATCTCCCCCTTGGGTGAAAACCTCTACTTTCTACCGATGAACTACACCTTTCAACTGAAGCAATATAGGATCACTATCTTGTTTTTCCTTAACCTCCGTTGCCAATGAAGATTCAGATCTATTCTGAACTATAACTCCACCATTTGCCCTGTCCATAAGACCAACTCCTAAGCGAGCAAGCCGGTGAACATCTTTTGCTAATTCTTTCCTTTCTTCCTCAACATGTGCTACACTACCCATAGATAATCTGCTAAGAGCATCAGCTACTACATTGGCCTTACCAGGATGATAAAGCACATTCATATCATAGTCTTTGAGGAATTCAAGCCATCTCATCTGATGAAGATTCAACTCTTCTGGGTGAACACATACTGAAGGCTCTTATGATCTGTGAATACATCAACATGAACACCATACAAATAGTGTCTCCAAATCTTAAGGGCAAATACTACGGCTGCAAGCTCGAGGTCATGAGTCAGGTAGTTCTTCTCATGAACCTTAAGCTGTCTAGAAGCATAAGCTATGACCTTACCTCATTGCATCAATACACAACCTAGCCCGACCCTGGATGCATCACAATAGATTACATAACCGTCTGAACCATCTGGTAGAGTCAAGACCGGAGCTGTGGTCAACTTAGTCTTCAGTTTTGAGAAGTTCTTCTCACACTCATATGACCACTGAAATTTGACCTTTTTCTGAGTCAACTTAGTCATTGGGGAAGCTATGGATGATAATCCTTCAACTAATCTCTTGTAATAACCAGCCAGACCCAAGAAACTTCTGATATCTGTTGGAGAGGTGGGTCTGGGCCATTGCTTCACTGCCTCTATTTTCTAAGAATCCACTAGGATTCCTTTGCTAGATACCACATGACCAAGGAAAGCTACAGACTGTAACCAAAATTCACATTTGCTGAACTTAGCAAATAACTAGAGATCTTTGAGAGTTTGGAGAACCACTCTGAGATAATTCACATGCTCCTCCTCATTCCGAGAATAAATGAGGATATCATCAATAAAGACGATAACAAATAAGTTCAAATACTGTTTGAACACCCTGTTCATTAAGTCCATGAAAGCTGCAGGAGCATTTCTTAGTCCAAAAGACATAACGACAAATTCATAATGACCATACCGAGTTCTAAAAGTTGTCTTCGGAATGTTACTATCTCTAACTTTGAGCTGATGATAGCCGGATCTGAGGTCTATCTTAGAAAAACAACTAGCACCCTAGAGTTGGTCAAACAAGTCATCAATCCTAGGGATGGGATACTTATTCTTGATTTTCACTTTGTTCAACTGCCGATAGTCAATGCACATCCTGAGAGAACCATCTTTCTTTTTCACGAACAACACTGGAGCACCCCATGGAGAGATACAAGGTCTGATAAAGCCCTTATCTAGAAGGTCTTTCAATTGTTCTTTCAATTCCTTAAGCTCGGCTGGAGCCATTCTGTAAGGAGGAATTGAAATAGCCTGGGTATCTGGAAGGAGATCTATTCTGAAGTCGATTTCCCTTTCGGGAGGAACTCCGGGAAGATCTTCGGGAAACTCATTTACTACTGGAATTGACTCAAGAGTTGGGGTTTCAGAGTTTGAATCCTTAACTCGAACAAGATGATAGATATACCCCTTGGAAATCATCTTTCTGGCCTTAAGGTAAGAAATGAATCGACCCATAGGCACTGAGCTACTACCCTTCTATTCTAAGACTGGCTCGTTTGGAAACTGAAACCGAACGATCCTAGTTCTACAATCGACTGAGGCATAACAACAATGTAACCAATCCATGCCTAGAATGATATCAAAATCTACCATTTCTAACTCTACAAGATCTCTTGAGGTGACTTTCGGAGAGACTGTGACAGGGCAATTTATGTATACCTGTCTAGCTATAACTGGGTCACCAACTAGAGTAGAGACTGAGAAGGGTTCTGAAAGAGTTTCTGGACAGACACCAAAGTTTACTGCTATATAGGGAGTTAGAAAAGAAAGAGTAGCCCCTGGATTTAACAATGCATAAACATCTAAATGAAAGACTCGCAACGTACCAGTGACCACATCGCCTGAAGAGCATACAACCTGTTCTGGCGCTGACCGCCACCTGTACTATAGATGCTTGATCACCCATTCACTTCTTCAACAAGGAAGTGTGAAAGACTGGATGAACTGCTGTTAGTTTTGATGGAAACTCTAACTCATAAGCCACTTTACCAACCTTTTTCAAGATTCTGAAAGGACCTACATATCTGGGACTGAGCTTCCCTTTCTTGCCAAATCTCATCACCCCGTTCATAGGTGACACTTTCAGGAAAACCCAATCATTGATCTCAAACTTTATGTCCCTTCTTCTCACATATGCATAGGACTTCTGACGACTCTGGGCAGTCTTAAGTCTATCTCTAATGAGCTGAACTTTTTCCATAGCTTCATAAATCGAATCTGGCCCAATCAATGCTGCTTTACCTACTTCAAACCAACGAATCGGAGATCTGCATCTACCCCCATAAAGTGCCTCATAAGGGGCCATCTGAATACTGGAATGGTAACTGTTGTTGTAGGCAAAATCTATAAGAAGAAGGTGATCATCCCAACTGCCCTTGAAATCGATCACAGAAGCTCTCAACATGTCCTCTAAGGTCTAAATGGTATGCTCTATCTAACCATCCGTCTGTGGATGAAATGCTGTGCTAAGATTAACCTGGGTACAAAGACCTTTCTAGAACGACTTCAAGAAATGAGAGGTAAACTATGGACCTCTATCTGAGATGATAGACAAAGGAACCCCATGCAACTTGACTATCTCACTGATGAAAAGCTTGGTGTAGTCCTCCGCCGAATCAGTAGTCTTGACAGCCAAAAAGTGAGCGGACTTAGTAACTCTGTCTACTATTAACCAAATGGAATCATGTTGTCTGCGAGTACAAGGTAAACCTGTAATAAAGTCCCTTTTGATCACTTCCAACTTCCATGTAGGAATGTTAATCTCTTGAGTCATACCTCCTGGTTTCTAATGTTCTACCTTAACCTGTTGGCAATTAGGACATTTAGCCACAAAATCTGCTATATCCCTCTTCATGCCATTCCACCAAAAGACTTCCCGCAGATCACGATACATCTTAGTGGCACCTGGATGAATAGAATATTTGGAATCATGAGCCTCTGCAAAGATCTGCTGCCTCAACTCACCCACCTTAGGAACACATAAACGACCCTGATAACGTAGCACACCATCTCCCCCTTGGGAGAAAACCTCTACTTTCTGCTGGTGAACTGCACCCTTCAATTGAAGCAATATAGGATCACTATCCTGTTTTTCCTTAACCTACGCTACCAATGAAGATTCAGAGCTATTCTGTACTATTACTCCACCATCTGACGAGTCTGTAAGACCAACTCCCAAATGAGCAAGCCAGTGAACATCCTTTGCTAAGTTTCTTCCTCAACATGTGCTACACTACCCATAGATAATCTGCTAAGAGCATCAGCTACTACATTGGCCTTACCAGGATGATAAAGCACATTCATATCATAGTCTTTAAGGAATTCAAGCCATCTCCTCAGGCAAAGATTCAACTTCTTCTGGGTGAACACATACTGGAGGCTCTTATGATTTGTGAACACATCTACGTGAATACCATACAAGTTATGTCTCTAAATATTTAGGGCAAATACTACAGTTGTAAGTTCAAGGTCATGAGTCGGGTAGTTCTTCTCATGAACCCTAAGCTGTCTAGAAGCATAAGATATAACCTTACCTCGCTGCATCAACACACAACCTAGGCCGACCCTGGATACATCACAATAGATTACATAATTGTCTGAACTGTCTAGTAGAGTCAAAACTGGAGCTATAGTCGACCTAGTTTTCAGTTCTGCGAAGCTCTTCTCACACTCATCTGACCACTGAAACTTAACCTTTTTCTGAGTCAGCTTAGTCAATGGAGAAGCTATGGATGAAAATCCTTCCACAAACCTTCTGTAGTAACCAGCTAAACCCAAGAAACTTCTGATATCTGTTGGAGAGGTGGGTCTAGGCCATTGCTTCACTGCCTCTATTTTCTTAGACTCCACTCGGATCCCTTCGCTAGATACAATATGCCCAATGAAAGTAACTGATTGTAACCAAAATTCACATTTCCTAAACTTAGCAAATAAATGGCGATCCTTGAGAGTTTGCAGGGAAACCCTCAAATGAGTCGCATGTTCTTCCTCATTCCTAGAGTAAATGGTATATCATCAATAAAGATGATAATGAAAAAGTCCAAATACTGCTTGAACACCCTGTTCATCAAATCCATGAAAGCTGCAGGAGCATTGGTTAGTCCAAAAGACATAACTACAAATTCATAATGACCATACCAAGTTCTAAAGGCTGTTTTCGGGATGTCACTATCTCTGACTCTGAGCTGATAATAGTCGGATCTGAGGTCTATCTTCGAAAAGTGACTAGCACCCTGAAGTTGATCGAACAAGTCATCAATCCTGGGGATAGGGTACTTATTCTTGATTGTGACTTTGTTCAAATGTCGATAGTCAATGCACATCCTGAGAGAACCATCTTTCTTTTTCACGAATAACACTGGAGCACCCATGGAAAAATACTAGGTTTGATGAAGCCCTTATCTAGAAGGTCTTTTAACTGATCTTTTAATTCCTTAAGCTCAGTTGGAGCCATTCTGTAAGGAGGAATAGAAATAGGCTGGGTATCTGGAAGGAGATTAATTTCGAAGTCAATTTCCCTTTCGAGAGGAACTCCAGAAAGATCTTCTGGAAACACTTCTGGAAACTCATTTACTACTGGAACTAACTCAAGATTTGGGGTTTCGGAGTCAGAATCCTTAACCCGAACAAGATGATAGATATACCCTTGGAAATCAACTTTCTTGCCTTAAGGTAATAAGTGAATCGACCCATAGGCACTGAGCTACTACCATTCCATTCTAAGACTAGTTTTCTTGGAAACTAAAATTGAACAACCCTAGTTCTACAATCGACTGAGGCATGACAGGAATGTAACCAATCCATGCCTAGAATGATATCAAAGTCTACCATTTCTAACTCTACAAGATCTGTTGAGGTGACTTTCTGAGAGACTGAGACAGGGAAATTTCTGTATACCCGTCTAGCTATAACTGGGTCACCAACTAGAGTAGAGACTGAGAAGGGTTCTGAAAGAGTTTCTGGACTGACACTGAAGTTGACTGCTATATAAGGAGTTACAAAGGAAAGAGTAGCCCCTGGATCTAACAAAGCATAAACATCTAAGTGAAAGACTCGTAACGTACCAGTGACCACATTAGGAGAATCTTCCAGATCCTGGCGAGCCTGGAAAGCATACAACCTGTTCTAGCGTTGACCACCACCTGTACCATAAGAAACACCCTGCTGAGTTGGGTGACCTGTTGGTGCTGCTGAAGTTGTGGACGGAGATCTACTGCTGTTACCTCCTTGCCCCTATTTGGTAGAAGGGCAATCCCTCAACCTATGGCCAGACTGAACACATCCAAAACACCCTTCTTTCCCTGCAAGACACTCACCTGGATGGTTCTTACCACACTTTGGACAAGTTAGGAAAGTTCTACTACCTGAAGTACTCCCATGAGACTTAGATCTTGGTACCCTACCTTTCTGATCCTGTCGAAACCTGGGAGATGGAGCACTAGCTGATGAGGGTGCTGGGGCTGAAGATTTCTGCTGAAACTGCGAGCGATTTCCACCACCCAATTTCTGCTGAGAGTACTCGTAGTTACCTATCCTAACCTTCTTGTTATCCTTAGCCATTTCCCTAAGCTTATCTCCTTCAACCTGCTGAGCATGAGTCATGAGCCTAGAGATATTCATCTCCTCTAACAACATAGCATTCCTGCACTCTGTCTTCACTAAGTCGGATACTCCATACAGAAACTTAGACATCTGCGCCCTCGAATCAGCAACTATATGTGGGGCATACCTGGAGAGTTGGGTGAACTTAAGTCCGTACTCTTGGACTGACATGGAACCTAGTCTCAAATTCATGAACACTTGTGCCTTAGCCTCCCTCAACTCTCTCGGGAAAAACCTGTCCAGAAAAGCTCCAGGAAAGCATTCCTAAGTCACATGAGCTGCATCAGTACCCCTATTTTCCTTCCATTGATTAAACCAAATGTGAGCTACATCCTTGAGCTGGTAGGATGCCAACTCTACCCTATCATTCCCAGTTACCTGCATCACTCCAAAGATCTTTTTGACCTCATCAATGAAATTATGTGGGTCCTCACCAACCTGCGACCCTAGAAACTATGGCGGATTCATCCGAATAAAATCTCGAACCATGGTTGTTTCTGAATAATTATTAGCGTTGGTAGGAACTGGGCCTGCTAATTGTTCTGGTTAGCTACACTCTGAGCTAAAAGCTGAATCGCATTCCAAAACTCTACGTTTGAAACCTCATGATCTGGGACTGGAGGAGCTGCGTTAGCATTCCTTACGTTAGCTTTACGAGGAGGCATGATCTGAAATGCATAACGACGAGTTAGAAGGTAAATCATACCCACGCATGATAAGAATAACAAGAAAGTGAAGTTTTTCCTATAAAACTTCGTAGCCTCCCTCTCATAAGATGTGGTGCACTTCACACCCATGAAAAGGACGATACTTAGTGCGGCTTTTCAAACATCCTAGGACTCTTGGACCTAATGCTCTGATACCAAGTTTGTCACGCCCCGAGGATACCCCCTTGACGTAAACACGGGACCTAGGATCACGAGTGACCCCAAGCTAACCCTGAGCTGGCATATCGTAAGCATACTTAAAATAAATACTATGCGAAAGCTTAAAACATGAGATAAACTAAATGATGGGGAATGCCCAATTTAAGTCTGAATATATAAACACTGGAAAAAAGAGTTTAGAACACTGAAGTATAACTCAAAAGCTAAAGCTGAATATGTCTATGTCTGAAATAATCCTCTAACTGACTAGAGATGCTAGGTCATGCCCCCAGCTAACTCTAGTAAAAACTGAAACTAAAATAAAATAGGAAACATGTTTATCGTCCTCGAAGAATGAGGACTCACCACTGAAGCTGCTGAACAGAGTATGCGTCAGTACTTGGGATGTACTGAGCATGCAGGATAGGATAAAGCTAAAACAAATATACTAAGCAGTAATATAATCTGAACATGATGGAAAATACTAAAAGCATACTGAAATTAACTGAACTGAATGCAATGAACAAGTACATGACATGCTGAGACTGTATACAGAAATATAACTGATAACCTAGTCAAATACAATGAAGTCTGACTGTGGGAGCTACTAATAACCGACATAAAACTACGTTAGCTAAACATGGAGTCCGATGTATACGCCCCATCGGGAGGACCCAATATACCCTGCCAGAGGTATAAAGGCATTACTGGTATGATCACTACAATGATGCCCATGGAGGGGACTAATAAACCTATGGGGGCACATAGTTCTGGGACTATATGGGTACGCTGAACCCTTGTCCGCTCGGTCTGAGCCTACTCCCAACTAGAAATGTGAACAATATAACATAACTGAATTATACTGGATAGCTCAATATTCTGATATGCTAATTGATAATGCAACATTTATAACTGACAATGAAACTTTCGAAATCTGAGGCATGTATATCTGTTTAAACTGACCTAGCTTGTGTAATTCATGAACTAAACGAATCTACACAACTAGGGTTCTGAATTTCATGCAACGAACTAAGCAATGGTGTTACAACAACATGATAATCTGATTTGGAACATTCTAACAGCTAAATCACAACAATTTCTAAAGTTCAAGAAACCCTATGTCTAGATAATATGAAGGGAATCAAGAATCTTACTGAATTCTAGGGACCTAGTGGAAGAAAGGAATCCACTAGTGAAATCCCACATACCTGGTGACTAATTTCACGGAGAAATCTTTCGATTTTGGGGCTGGAACTGAAGAAACCTTGTTGTGTTCTTGGAATAGGATTGCTCGACTTTTCCCTCTTGTTTTGCTCTAAGATCGCTGAGTTTTTGGTGAATGATTGATTAGGGTAGGTTCTGATTAAGTTACTAGAAAAAAACTACTTAGTTTAGGGGTTAAACGACGTAGTTTAGGTGTCCAACGCATAGGAGAAAAGACCACACGACCCCTGACTTAAAATCTGACGCAGCCAACCACGGCCCCCTCTGACGGACCGTCAAAGGGACCACAGATCATCAAGCTGGTTGTGGTCCTTAGTCCAGTGGCTACTGGTTCCTAGGACTCCCCTCTACGGTCCACTTCACCGACCGTGTGAAGGATCACGGGCCATGAAGGCCACCGTGATCTTTCACTTGGGCTAGGGGCCTTATGGCTCAGGTCCCACGGCCCGTGGAGGGATCCTTGGTCTGATTCCTGGGCTTGAGGAGGTTCTGCCTCGTTCCCACGAGCCTTCCCATGGCTCGTGAGGTGGTCCACGGTCCGTGAAGGGCTCCGTGGTTCACTGTTTCTGGTTCTTTTCTGCTGCATTTTTTTAAGTTTGATTTCTGAGGTGTTACAGAAAAGAAATATTGAGAATATAAATTACGAAAAGATTTAATATCTTCAGATTACTACAATCGAAGTAGGTTACAAATATTTATGTAAAATGTTCCCCATTGTTTCCTCTTGTTTGTTGCACACAAACATGGACATGCTTATGAAATCACATGCAAAAGTAAACTATAAGTGTACTGGAATAAAGATTAATTGACATGATCGGTTGACTATTCTGATTAAAATATGATGCAAAAATAATTGAGAATTCACATAGTTATATACTGAAGAAATAAAAGATTCTTCAAGAATTCTCTTATGTTGCTTATTCTTATGTTAAAATGATCATTGTACCAGCTAAGACTGAGATTGTATCCCCTGAAATTTTGAAACGTATAACAAAAAAGGTGAATATGGGCCGTTCACCTGTCATTTGCACCGTCTGTAATTATAGGATTTTGATAATTACATTTATGCGATGGTCACATGTGCTTTGTTATCAACTTACAAAATAATTTTCGTAAGGTCATTTGCTCGAATTATTAGATCAAGAGCATGTTTCAAAGTATAAAATTATGTTTATAATGCTGGTTGGTTTAGCAGAAAGTGTATGCCTCCAATTATAACTAAATCAATGGTTACGAGAATAAATCTCCCAAAAGAAATTTGGTATGAGATGAATTTATTTAACATGTAGCAACACTTGTATGCATCAAGCCAACAAAGGTCTCCTATCAAAATTGATTCAGGGTCAGAAACCAAATAATATTCATCTAAAACGTTGAATGTGCGGTTATGATTTAATTTCTCCACCACGCACAAAGATGAATTCCCAAATGGTATTGGGATGAATGTTAGATTTTTTAACATTAGGGGGAGAGATGATTAATAGCTAAAAATTATATGTGAGATGAATTAAGAATTATCTAAATCCTCATTAGAAAAAAAATATGAACTTGAAGTTCAAGGGATAATTCATTTGCATAATATTGCAAATCAATTGCCATATGAGTTTACTCACCTTATGTTATAATTCATCTATAAATGCTCCAATGAGAAGTCCTTGAAGGACAGAGTCTATGATACGTCTGAAGCGTGATAGACCAATCGATTCTAAATATAATATTTCTTGAGCAAGGAGAAGAGTAAATGATCAAGATGGTCATGATAATGAGCAGATGCTTTAAAGGAGCACAACGATATAACACTTCATTAAACCTTGACAAAGGTTCAGGTACCTGAAATGATGAAAAATAAAGAGATCTTGATAAGTTATTTCATATTGGAATCGATATCAAATAATCATCGACGGTATATCTGATATGAAATAGCGCTCAATGATACAAATGGGGATGAGGACCTTGAATTCAAATATGTCATATAATATAGACATATAAATGATTGGCCAAATGAAATGCAATATTTAAGTATATTTGGTTTCACTTAGAAAAGTGATGTTTTTGACTGATAGTCCATAAATCAAGGTATAATGTCAGCGTGGTACTAATAAATTATTATGCGATAGTATAATTGTAAGATACCAAGCACGGCTTGTGCCTTGGGGCATAAATATTTTTCGCAAAAGTCCTGACATTATTGAAGATGTTTTCTCTTATGGTGGATGCAATGAGATTTATTTTGATCTGGCAACATATGAAAAATTTGAATGCATAATGAATAATTTTTATGTCTAGCTAGACAATGAAGGTTATATAAAAATCCTTGAAGCATTCAAGGTGCTTAAAGCATATAAAAGTTTGAAAGAAAATTTTTCAATAAAGCTTCAAGAATCCTTATATGGATTGAAATAATCAAGGAAGAAAGGGTAAGAAAAATGACCCTGTTTTTTCTTGCATTTTTATGAAAAAGGTCAGGATCTGAATTTGTTATAATAGTTGTGTATATTGATGACTTGAACATTATTATCACTCTTACAGAGCTTTCAAAAGTTGTTGAGTGTTTGAAAAGGGAATCAAAATTGAAAAGATCTTGGTAAGGCAAAACATTTTCTTGACCTACAGATTGAGAATTTGACAGAGGAAATATTAGTCCATCAATCAACATACATACAAAAATTTTGATGCGATTTTACATGAATAAATCACATTCATTGAGTACCCCAATGATTATGAGATCACTTGACATAAATAATGACCCATTTCAATCTCAAGAAAAGGATGAAAAGCTTCTTGGTGATGAAACTCCATATATCCGTCAATTGGGACACTAATGAACCTTGCTATATATGCTCAAATATTTTACAGTGAGTTTATTGATAGGATTCCGCTCCTCCTCAACGAGAAGACGTGGAAATGTCATCAAGGACATATATGAAGTTATCCTACAAAACAATCAATTGCAAATGAAAGTGTCCACAAGGTGATTGTTGCTATGAACAAGTTGAATACGGAATTCACTTTCAACAACAAGGTCATGAATAGATGATTTTCAAGAATGTATTCGGCTAAGCTCAAAGCCTCATCATATCCATTAAACCATAAAATGATATATTAGGATGAGTTTAAGGATACAACATCTTCGTGAATGTGATTTGATCACAAAGACACTGTCAATATCAATATTTGAGAAGCTGGTATATAAGATTGAATGACATCATCACACGAAATTGAGTGATGTTTTAATCAGGGAGAGTATAATACGCGTTGTACTCTTTTTTCCTTCACCGAGATTTTGTCCCACTAGGTTTTCCTGGCAAGGTTTTTAATAAGGCAACAAATAATGATTATTAAAAGATATGTGTACTCTTTTCCCTCACTAGGATTTTTCCCATAGGGTTTTTTCTAGTAAGGTTTTAACGAGGCACATAATCTATGGATATCCAAGTGGGAGTGTTATAAAATCATTGAATAGTGGATTGTCCATTTGATTTATTCATGAATTAGTTGTATTCATGTATGTATACTTCCAAGGTGATATGAACCTTTGTGGATAACTATGTACCTACTAGTTTGGGCATTTAACATGGTGGACTTTGGGGTGATATCTCAACACTATAAATAGAGATATCATTCACCATTTGTAGGACACACTTGAATAAGAAGAAAAGTCTTCTCCCTCATCTACTTATCTTGTCTTCTTATTTTTATAATTATATTATTCTGAGCTTGATTTTATAACATATTTTTAAAATAAAAAATGATGCACTTATTAATTAGGGATCCATGTGCAACAACGTAGGTGTCCAAAACTAGTTGTTAAAGAAAAAAAGAGAAAAATCTGGTTGACGTCCAATTTTTTTTCCTCATCATCGAATGCTAAACAAATGTCCCCTTCTCTCTGTCTATCTATCTCATTCTTTTGTTTTTAAAGAATGTCCTTCAGTCAAAACAATTTCTAACTCTAATTCTTCAACAATAAACCAAACCAAACCCCTTTGAAATAGAATGGGAAAGGGACAAAAAATGGTGTTAATGAATGAATGTACAAGTGAGAAATAAGAAGAAGATTAATTGAAGGTTTGCATACTAATATTAGTCATGCAGACCTCAGATACAATGGAGGAAGAAGATGTTAGCCCTAATGCTTCATTACAAAGGAATGGATCATTTATTTGTGTAGCAGCACCATTCTTGTATGATAAGTTACCCGAGGAACCCCTTAAGCTTTCCATCCTCAAATTGGATGGCTCTTCTTTCGGTAATTATACGTATATTTTTATTACATTCATGTGTATGAATATTTATTAGTTGATGAATTTTGAGATTTAATTGTAGATATTGAAGTGCCTAGAAATGGTAATGTGGAAGATCTCAAATGGGCTGTGGTAGAGGCCTTCAGCCATTGCAAGATTTCATGGTATGTACTATATATATGTATATTGCAAAATATTTTATCTATTAGAATCTATAATTGTGATGCATTGTTGTGTGTTTCAATCCAAATAATTTGGTAGAATAAAAAAGAAAATTTTAAGGGATATTGTGATTTTTATTTTTCTCCGTCATTCAAGATATTCATGAAAATGAATTTTAAATGTGATTCCATGATCCACCCTTATTAAAAGCATCGAGTACTAGCGTCTGATCACCAAAATTCTCCACAGTTAGGTGAATATGTCGTATTAGCTAGTCAATTGTTCCTTCAACTGCATTCACAGACTATAGATTTTCATGATATCCACCCACTTATTTTATATGGAGTTCTAACTTTTAGCCAATGAACGAATTTTGTGTTAGCTCTTCGTCAATACTTCAAGATCATATCCTTTTGAACAGTTAAAAAATACCATAGTACTTTGTTTATGATGTCGTTATATAAACATATTTTCCAACCTATTCATTGAATATTACTTGGAAAACCTTTTAACATCTCCTAATTTGAATATGTTGCTATTGCAGGTTACATGTATGGGGGCATTTTTGTCTGAGCTATGGCGGACAGAAGCTACTTTCAGATGATGATTTGATAGGAACCTATGGGATCAAGGATGGCGATGAGGTTTATTCTCTTTCATAGGATGTTTTCATAAAAAAATAACATTTATATAATCTTATACAATTTAATAGTTGTATGCTTGTTGTAATTATATTGAAAAATGCATTCTGGAAAAGAGGATGATATAGGGTAAGAGTGAAAAAATGTTTAAATTGTTGAATCCCGGGCATTGGAGTATCTTTACGTTTTATGATATCTTCACTTGTCGTAGCTATAATTTTGTTCACTGTCCATCTGGTTGATTAGTTTCCTTTTTCATCGTGGAAAAAGGATCTTTGATCTCTTAATCTTTCAAGATAATAAATCTGCAACGGATGAAACATGGAAATAAACATATTTGGTATAAATTGATCATAGTCGATAGCTACACAACATAACCCTGGAGATAGTTATGTTGGACTTGGATCTCTTAGATATATTTATAATCCTTTGTCTGAGAACCTGTATTGTTATAACCTCTCCAACTATCTTGATTAGCATAAATCTTCGAGTTGAGTTTCCGTATACCACATTATTGATGTGCACTTATGCAACTGCATTATTTTCTTATGTGCTAGATGTAACTGAAATTATTTGAGTGTTTCTTTGATACCCTAACATTGATTATTTTTTTATTGATTTTGTAGCTTAGTTTTGTGAGACATGTATCGATTGGTCACAATCCAAAAATGATGCAAGCAGAAAGAGAGGACCATCAGTTTGATCCAGAAGTGTAAGTTGTATAATATTGATTTCATCCTCATCGTTTTCTGTGGATATAGTTATTTTTTCATATATTCAACTATTGTGCGATGCACAAGTTGTTTATCAACTGGTTTGGTACCACACCTTATATCTCTGAGGTAGATAGTATTTGAGTAAATGAAATAAAGAAGAATTGTCTGTCCTGTGGGTAATAGTCTAATAGAGTAGAAATAGAGGGGTTTACATGGAAAAGGAATTCATTAACATGTCTCGAATCATATGACTTCTTTTAAATATTGGGATGTAAATGTAAAAAATAAAAATACAGAGACATGCTTTACTACTCCTGAACTCTATGTTGTAAAGGATCCTCCATAAATGTCATCGCACTTGTGACACTTTGGGAGGATTTGTCACCGATGTAGCAAAATTTTTGGAGGAATTGAGAAACATAGCCTGAATTTTTAGTTCAAAAAACAAAGTAGCTATATTCTTCTACTTAATGCTAATAAGGAACTGAATACAGAGTTTATAGTAACAAAGAAATTCATGTGAGGATACTTTTAATTACTTCTATACATGAAAGGAGAGAGTTAGCTTTCTTAAATCTACAAGTGATTCTAGCAAATATTCTTGGAACACTACTCAATATTTGCTATGTTAATGATTAAGTCTAAAATTGTTAGGGCACTTGAGCTAATATTCTTGGAACACTACTCAATCTGCAGATCCAATGATTTTGATGAGGAAGAGCTAAAAGGTGAAAAAGAGGATAAAAATCACCAAGATAATGAAGACAACGATTCAGAGGATGAGAATAATGGGTGCGGTGTTGGCAACTGCCAATACAGGTTATTTCATTTATTTAGAGGATTATTCTCATACCAGAAACTAGAAAATTCAGAAAGAAATGCAGAACAGAAGACAGAGTAATGCATGCATGCATCAAGAGTTGTAAAAATAAGTATTATGACGTTTAGAGAGACGGAGGTGGAAATAAAGCATGCAGAACAATTACCAACAATTTTTGCAATTCTAGGATATGAATCAAGTTGAACGAACATCTATTGTAATCAACCATCTGATCGGAGCTCTATGTACACTTGTAACTTTGCAAGAATTAATTCAATGGGACAAGTTGCTTTTGCACAGAAACTGATATCAGTAGTACCTCTTCCTGGATGATACAATTATTTGAGGCTCTACTCATTACTTTATACCATCTTGAGCTTTTGGTAATGTAACTCCTCATCTATAGATGACAAATAATGTATAGGTTGAAAGGAGAGTTGAGAGCTAGATAACTTGGAAAATTGCTGAATGTGATGCTAAATATCTCATGCACGGGGTGCAGGTCTACTGCGGTCTGCAAACATCTAAAATCGCTGAATGTGATGCTAAATACTTAAATGTTGAAAAAATTACTCCATTTCATAGCTTGCTAATTTTAGACTCTTTTAACTTTATAATTTCGGTCGATGTATATATTTGGAAAGATAAGAAGATAAATGGTTTAGTCCATCAGTTATTAGATATCATACCAATATTTAGTCATATCTTTACGCATATTATTTCAAATGATTGCCCAAGTCAGAGAAAGATAGCCACTTATAATGAATCTGCAGCATGTACCTCATAGATTAGTATTCTCCAACCATTAAATCTTATAAGATTTTTTTTCGAAGACAATGTATGTCAGAAAAGCTTTGGTTATTTCATTGCACACCTGTTGTATTCTTTGTTTTGATAAATTAAGAAACTATGGTGCAAAGGGACCTGGTCCGCAGAGGGATCTAGCAGAGGTCACGTCAATGGTGTGCACTGTAGCAAATGCACGGAAAGGACAATAGTCCTCGACCAATGGCATTGCTCCTAGGTTTCCGTTTCTCTTATAAAGAGAACACATTGACAGTAAGATTAAACCTAGTTTTTGCAATCAGGAATATTGAAAAGCAAAAGTCATTCTCAAGGAAGAATTGCTCTCATACGCAGGAAGGGAGCATTTTCAAATGTTATTGTCTTTAGTTTCTTGTGCCCTCATATTGTAGATCTACTCCTACGATATAAAGGATTGTAAATCGTCTCATATCTTGTTATCATTGAGTGAGTTTGTGGATAGAGTTAGTCGAGTTGTGTTGTTGAAGTCTATATTAGCTAGAGGTAGTTGATATAGTGGGCAATAGAGTAATTGTTTTGTGTCTTGTAATAGAGGAGTTACAAGGTGTATATGATTATGAGTGCAATCCTTTGTAATAACATGATAATGTTCAACTACACACTTATAATTCGATGTGTAGACGATCGTATGCTATATAAAATCCAATGAAGAGTTGGGGTCGAACCCACAGGGAATGCATAAAAGTAATTCATTGTATGATGTTTCTATTTCACTAGAAACGGCGGGGGGGGGAGGGGGGAGGTTAGTAACGATTTGATTCCAAGATTTGAACGCTTAATACGTTGTAACAAGTTCTCGAATGCAAAGCCTAAAACAGGGGATGCTCACCAGTAATTGGGACTCTTAGAAATGTTCTAGTATAGATGATAATTATACAAATTGGGTATTAGTAATTGCTAAAATTTGTTAATTCTTAATGGGTAAGCTATATTCAAGATAATGAAAACTATTTATCAATCAGCAATCATAAATCATGTGGATTTCATCAAACCCCAATATGTATAACATTAAAAATATTGACTTGAAAAACTTGACTTGTGGGAAGAAATGGAGTATATTGCAGAAGAAGTTAACCATAGCTGGTGGAGATCTCAATATGATACTAAGTTGATATTTGACTATTTCATAAGTGAACAAGAGAAGTTAGAGGGATTGTAGTTTACTTAGCTAGTGTTTGGCCCCAAGTTCCCAAATATTCTTGGCAAATAATATTTGGGCCAAGTTTTTTGTCAAATTACACCATGTGTTTGGCCCCAAGTTTTTCCAAGAATATTTGACTATTTCAAAAAATATGATATATACCCATAAGTTTTAGAAATTATTTAAAATACCCATAAATTTGTATTATCTATTTATAGTAAATATATTCCGTAAAATAATAACATTATAATATAATTGATAAAAATCAACAACAACAAAATAACAATATAGGCAAGACAATACATTAATCGCATATTCAAACTTGTCATTGATTAAGTTATAATTATAACCCATTAAAAACAAATTGTTCTTTTTTCTCAATTTTGTCACTCAAATTAGAATTCAAAATTTTCTGGAGGAGGTAATGACATATATTAGTTGAAATTAATAAATAATGGGTATTTTTTTATAAAATATGAAAGTTTGACGTAATTTTTTAATTTTTTAAAATTCCCAAATATTAGAACTTGGCCCAAATACTAGTTTTTTCTAGTATTTGGGAACTTGAGATACTTGGCCAATATATTTGTAAGTTATTTGACCAAACACCACTTTCCAAGTTTTTCCCAAGTTTTCCCCAAATTTTTCCCAAGTATTCTTGGAGCCAAACGGGTCCTTAGAATAAGGCAACTAACTTTGTCCTCTGCAACAATAATTGTGCATTAGCATATATTAGAGTGATTGAAAGTAGATACACTAGTGGAATGGGAGGATAGAAGAAAAGTATATTTTTAAAAGACGGAACAAAATCTTGGTAAATCAAGCCTTCATAGAGAGTTTCCCTTCAAGCGAAATTCACAATGTCATTAAGCAAGGGTCGGATCATGGCGCATTGCATATGATATGTACTTCTGAAGAAGAACCTATAGTCAGACCAGTTAGATTCCTAAACTTTTGGGCCAAACACCATCAGTTTCAAGGAATAGTGCAAAAGAACTGAAACACTGATTTCGTGGAAAGATCTATCATGGAATATTAGGCTAAACTCAAGAAAGTAAAGACACTCTAGCTAGCTAGAGTAAAGAGGTGTTCGACTATATTTTCCAACAAATAGTCACTTTGATGTGATAATGATTAAAGAGGCTAAATTGGAAATTCAGCCAACAACAACTAAAATAGCAAAACTAAGAAGGGAAGAGGTAGACCTAACTAAAAGACTCCTCAAAATCTATATATCTATATAAAGCTGAATATAGATAAAGTGATGTGACATCTCTCTATATGATCATCATTTGTATTTCACTTTTTTCTCTTTTTTTGGGGGGCATTTTTCACCTTTTTCTTTTTGTATTTTTTTGTTCCATTTCTGCTACTAATAAATGAATTTAAAAGACTCATCAAGCAAAATTAAATGTAGCAATAAGTCTCCATCATTAATTCCACCTTAAACGACTATTGAGGAACTCCCTCACTTTCGCTTCTCTTAGCTCTCAGGGAAAGAAATGCCCTAAGAACGTATTCTCAAACATAGCCCAGCCTAAGGGTCGTGCTCCTTCTCCTCTAGTCTTCTTCCATTGGTAATACCAGATCCTAGCAACATCCTTGAGCTGATAGGAAGCCAACTCCACATGCTGTGTATTAACAACATGCATGACATCAAACATTTTCTGAAGCTCTTCCATAAAATTTTCCGGATCCTCATTGACCTTTGACCCACTGAACTGCGGGGGATTCATTCTCAAGAAATCCCGAACTATGGACATATAACCTCATCCTAACGGCCCGCTCCTTGGAAACCAACTTGTGCTGTCACAACCTGAGTCAACATCTGAATGGCGTTTGGAAACTCAGCATTAGTGACATCATCCTGAGGGGGTTGCACTTCTGGTGCAATGGGACCTTCTAGACCATCTTGGATGGGTGGTTCCTGAGGATTCACATTCCTCCTAGAAGGACGCCCTCTAGCATTTATTCATGGAGGCGTGATATGAAAAGATACGCATAAGCATGAGTTAGAAGAGACTTTTTATAGAGTTAAGCTCTATCGCATGAACAAGAGTATGAAGAAAGGAAACAATTCTTAATGTCCTATAGCTTCCCCGTTATAGATGTGACGCGCTCACCGAAGGACTCTACTACACACGCACGCCCTGAACCTACACCCTAGAGGTGGCCAACACTTGAGAATCATTGCTAGTTCCACCGAACCCTTTGTCTGGCTGACTACTTAGTTAAAGACTGACTCAACCAAATATAGGCTTTAAAAGCTGAAATAACTCACTTGTCTCAAAATACTCAATTTAAAATGTCTGAAATATATTGAATGAAAGCAGTAAGAGTTTGCAAAACATCTCAAAAAAAATACTGAAAGACTCTCAATATTATCTATCTACTATTTTAAGAAATGCATCAAGACAGGATCCATGGAAACCTTAAACGAATAAAGACTGAACTAAAGTGGTTGGAGTCGTCTTGAAGCAAGGAAGTCTCACCAAATGCTATCAAGTATGCAAAGTCATCTCAACGAACTGCCTGTTGATGATACATAATACATGTATATGTATCATAAAAAGATGCAGGTCGAATGATATCAATACATTGAATATACGAGTATGTAATATAGCTAAAGAAACAATAACTGAACTGAAAAGGTTGAAACAAAATACTCAACTGAATGTAAACTATAAATAAGAGATAAGATCATTTAAAAGGTTCACAAAGTAAAAGATGCTAACTCACTGAACTACATATATATATATATATATACTCTTTACTTTATGAAGGAGTTTCTCTAATTGAAAATCATCACTATGAGCCTCATGATGATACAACATCTCCCCGCGCTGCCAGAACTGTCATATACCTTGTCGGGGTATAGAACAAACTCAACTCATAGATCCACTATAAAGGTCTGCTCAAAGGTAGTGAGGAGTCACTCAAAAGTCGGTGCAATCCTAACCCACGCTGGCTACATGGATTATGGGGAATGTGAGTTATTTCAACTCTTTTCCATATCGGTGCTCAATACTACTTTCAAAATATATAACTCAATGCTCAAGTAAAAATACTCTCTCTGGGTTGAGTTAAGTTTTCAAAAGTGCCTCTTTAAAAGATAATTGCTCTGTAATAACTCTATCTGAAAAACTCTTATACTTCTCTAAAAAAATTGCTTATCTTTCTCCATGTAAAAATGATACATTTGGGAATAATTTATTTTCCTTAAACTCTACTAAAAATTGTACTTTAAACTTTTTACTCTTGAACTCACTTTTAACTTCTCAAAATCAATTTAAGAAAAAATATATTTGATCAATAGATTCTCAACAAAAACTCAGTAAATGGGGTTCATGTGGAAATATAAACATGAACAACAACTCAAGGATCTCAATGCATAATATATAGAAACTCATAACCAAGAATTCTCGAAACTAACCGTAGATTAAACTTTTACTGACTGAATTTAGATATAGGGCGTGAGGATGAACTCTGTCTATCACTATGATTAGCCTTACATACCTAGAAGAATAATGTTCTTGAAGAAACTCGAAGAACTTGAAGAAGATTCTTGAAAACCCTAGCTTTCTCCTTTTAGATCCCTGCTCTAAGTCTTGGAAACATTAATGAAGGTAAAATGGTTGATCAACACTGTCTAAACTTTTAATTAGGGGTAAAAACGTCTGGGTTTAGGCTTAGAGAGGATGGAAAAAGATTGAAATAACCTTTATTAAAACCGTCAGATGACTTCTACGGATTAGACCTACAGATTGTACGAACTTGTTGCGCCCAATCGCACACGCAAGTGTACGTGGTCTTGCAAGTATTAAAGTGGCTCTTTTTAAGAGCCGGGTGTCGTACCCACGGGGACTCAAGATTAGATTAATTCAATTTTTTCAATACTTTCAATTCGACACAAGTGTTATCCAGAATAGTGAATTGGATTTGTATATAATTTATATTCTAAGTATAGGTTTAACTACTATGATTCAATTTCAAAAGGGTTTGAACAATGATGGAGAAATTCCAGGGCTGCAGCTAACTTAAAGATTCATGCATCTTATCTTGTAAAATGGATATCAATTAACTATCGAATTAATGATCACAGGGTTAACTATATGATGGTCTCCCGACCTCTAATCGCCTACGGTAAATGGCAGCCTAACTACATCGTTGAGCGGGGATAGGTTGAACCAATTACCGAGCATTATGATATCTTCCTAGCTAATAACCGAGAAAGGTTCTTAGGTATATTCTTATCCTAGATACAAATCAACTCTAAATCTAATAGTAAATCATGCTCCTTTTGCCCCACGTTCTATCCTCTTATCCGTCTCCCGAGTTCAATTCAGACAAGATATTTATTTCTGTGGTGATCAAACATGAAATACTAAAACAAGAACAAAAGATTGATTCATAGGATAATTAATTTCAATCCATTAAACTTCAATAAAACACAATCATCCAGTAGCCACAACCTTAGAACTAGTGAAATTAGCTACTCATATCAAGATTCTCAATTACGAAATGTTTAAAGAACATAAAGAGATCGAAATGAGAAGAGTTTAGGAATGAACCCTAAAAACAGATGAAAAATCTCTCAAAGTCATCGTTCTTCAAAACCCAGAAAAGAATAATTAATTAAATAAAATTTGAGTCTATTTATATTTAGTCGAAACCGGCGCTCCGCGGCGCAGAGAGCTTTCTAAAATCCAGTTTTTGGCGAGCAACTCTTCTCTGCGATGCATGCACGATACAAAGTCTTCTGTCTCCAAATTCAGTTCACAAACAAATAAATAATTCCCTCTCCACGACGTGGAGGGGATACGCAGATGCCTTGTCCTTTATTTTTAGTTCTCCTTTCTTGTTGCTCTTTTACTTGGATCCTTTTGTGCTTCCCAATGCCTGTTTCAGCGCTCGTTTCTTCATTTAAGCTCACCTACACAACTAATCATGTTAGTTGTTCTAAATGAATTCAAATGAATCGACACTACTATCAATTAGTAAAGAATGATTTCGAACTTGGCCAAAATGCGGGTGTTATTTGGTTCTTAAGCATGCAAATACGCCCAAGATCACCACCCCACACTTAGAGCTTTGTTCGTCCTCGAACAACTTACCATACTAGTCCTAGACCTAGACTCCCTAATACCTGTATTTGTGCATCTGCCAATTTCTTTCAAGGATCTTTTCACAACTCAAAACATGCATGTTGTCATTTATATGTGACCTTTGTGATAGCATTTTCAACATCATATGACTCAAGTACTGATTTGACAACTTTTTGCAACCAAAGCATTAAACTTCATGCTTGCCATCGGATACCACCTATCTTTTATACAACAAGTGCCCCTCACTCCAAGGAATATTCCACATACTCAACTCAACCGACTGATTATAAATTGAGGACTTTTGCATCACAGAACAGTCTCACTCAAAAGGAAAATTTCATATGTATGCACAGAGAACCATAGGCTTGCCCATTGTGTACATCTCCACTAATTAAGTGTGCTTTGCAAAGAATCAAATAGGACTTTTCTAGGTTGTAATGTCGGCTAAAGGACGGATAGGAATAAGTATATAGTAGTGACTTACACTTACCTAAGCACTTTGGACTTTAAGATATCATCATCTTTTTCTTAATTTATCAGCCCTCCCTCTACATTACTATCACACATGATTCACATAACTTCTCAAATTGCCCCTCATTTATTTATTCCCAGAACCAGCTTATATATATATATATTATTTGTTTTCTTTTGACTTCTTGATATTCTATTACTGAGGGTTTTTCCATTACCTTGTGTCTATTTCGGGCTGCCTATTCACTTTCAATTTTATCAGTCTACAACAGTCTATGCTACAGTGCTTAGGCAAGCAGGGTGTAAACAACTTAGGGATTCAATAAAGTGATATCAGGTGCAAATGTGGCTAAAAAAAAGAGGCTACAGGCTCAACAAGCCTACGAGTGATAGTATATGAAAAGGCTACGCTTTTTGAACATATTCAAGGATGCATATTATCATTTCCTACACAAAGCAACACTTCAATTTCGCTTCAATAACATGCCAGGTAAGTTCTAGACTCAGATGCAATACACGGATAATACAATGCCTCACAACTCATGGCACAAGTTATCATCAAGTCGGATCAATCATAGGCAACACAATCAGTTCATGCAAAAGTTCTATTTCAGCTTAAGTTGCAGGAATTAAAATCAAGTACAAGAATTCAAATGCATCCACATATATTGCCCCACATGCTTTCATACAATTTTCTTTCAGAATTCAAGATTCAACACACATACTATACCTACGACTCAATGATGAAAATTGCCCTTAAGACGGTCGTCATCCATCTATCATAGGGCAATGTGATTCAACTACGATGACTGACTCGATCCTAGAAAGACAAAATCTTTTTGTGTTTTGCACGGTTCAATGGGTCTATCCTTGGCCAAAGAACCGAAAACAACCTCCAAGGAACCCGAATAAAAAAATAAAACAGAAGACACTACCAATGTTCAAACTAATATATACAATACAGAGAGAATTACACCCCACCCCACAGTTGAAATATTAGCACTGTCCCCAGTGCTACACAAAATCACAAAATAAGAACAGAGGTAAGGTGAATCACTCCCTGATCAATCCTCCATGGCGTCTCCACCTTCGGCCTCCTCACCGGTCTGTATAGGGTCAACCTCCTCCGTGTCAGAATCAGAGTCAACATCTGAACCAGTACGTAGCCTTTCCTCGTCTGTCGGCACATCATCATCCACATGCTCATGGAACTCAGGATTGATGCCTAGCAATGCTTTGGCATGCGCATTCAACGGGTACCGCCTTTTAACCTACCCCAATTGCTCCTCAGTTGACGCCCGACATCCATTCTGGTGATGCAACATCTCCAGCCCATACATACGGGCCATAATCAACTAATCACAGTGATGGCGCTCTGAAGTGGTGAGTGGTGGGCTGAACTCATTGTCAGGACCCTTTGCCTTCGTCACATCCACTGGAGCTGGGTAGACGGGGGCCATATAATCCAAGCTCTCCTCTGGTACCTGTAGAATGACAAAACCGAGTAATGATACCTCTAAAAGCATACCTGCGCCCTTTGTGAACCCGGTCCTTCCTCATGGAAGATTTCAACACAGCACCGATGTTCAACTCAGTTTTATTCATCAAGGCGTAAACCAAACACACTCTATCACGTGTGATGTCTGTGTAGTGCATCCCGAGTATAAAGCAATTCATAACTATTTTCAACCAGACCCGACCTTCTCAGCTCATGTGTGCATAAGGAAGAGATTGGAGGAATCTCTTGGCGATGTGTTTGTTCTACTTAACCATCGACTGAGGTCCACAAAGTGTGTGTCTGATTGTTCGATAGGGCGGGCCAATGTTCAATCCCGTTAACACCAAAGGGTCAGGATCAGCTGCAGTGCCCATTATTTCATTCAATACCACCGGAGTGAGTGTCACATCAACTCCTCACAGTTTCAAAAAATGGGATCTCAACAATGTTTCCCAGTTAGCATAAAACTCCCTCACCACGTGCAAATTGCACTCAGCGGGCTCAGCAAAGATGAACTCCATATGGAGTTCTTGAATCCGCCTCATAATCCGGGGAAACTCTCTTGCAAGACTATGCCTATCGATGCACACATCAGAGAAGTACCGTGCCTCCGTATGTTTCTTCCACCAAACTTTTCCTTTTTTAACCACTGCACGTAGTCCAAACCTTCGAGTTTTCCCCCGTGGTACTGCTGGTGCTGGAGGTACATTCCCCCCACTTCTCACTCGTTTCCTTTGGCTGGACGTTGCTACCTCATTGCCGGGTCGCTGAGTACCCGCCATGATTACCTGCAAGCACGATAAAATCCAGCCCAACCAAATTACAAAAACACGGAAAGTCATGGGTGATGCACAAACATCACCTCACACTTATTCCATAAATGCCCAAACCTTGGTACTCATATTTCCCAAGGGTTAACACGCAACCTCAAGACAAAAACACACCAACATATCGATGACATTCACATTTTGCATTCAATCACCACAACATCAGTCAAGTACAACCAAGAATTCGAAACCTAGACAATTTTCGCGCCTCACAATTACATATAGCTTCTCTAATAACCACATACTCTCTTACTAACAGAAATTAGAACACACGCACACCCCATACTTGAGGAACAATGCACAAGTTCATCCACGTAAGTGTTCTTTCATAACCAACCCACTACTTACTGCCTACTTGTTCAATTAATTAGATGTTTCTACTCAAGAATTCGAAACACCCATTAAAGTTTAGCATACACAATTGCCATCCCCTACAGTCACACCCACATCCTCCGATGGTCACCACATTCACTCACACCATATCATTAACATGAAGGCATGACCAACAATCAAGGAAAAAGTTAGCAAACACGTACCTTTGCTGTTGAAGATGATGGGAATCGAACTAGTGACAGGCCAACCTCACTCCACGTTACAGATTTGGAGTTGAAAAATCCAAGGGGAGAATAGGAAAGGGGAAGCGACACTAAGTTTTATAGAAGAATGGGGGATTTGGGATCAAATTTGGGGGTTAAGAAGGGATTTGGGTCAGGTCTTTTGAGAGAAGACGGCTATGGCCTGTCTTTTTAAATGAAAAATAAATTAAGCTTACATGCTCCCTGACGCGGCTCCGTTACGGAGGCTTCTGGTTCGTGAAAATAATTACTTCTCAGTGAAATCGAATTTTTCGGTGACTCTCTGCTATGCGCCTCCGATACAGGGCCCCCTTATTTTTGACGAAAAAAATTAATTATCATCGAATCCAAAATTCATGGCCTACTCCACAATGCGTGCACGTTACGGAGTGTTCTGCCTCACCCTCGAATAATTAATTCCTAGCGAGGTGAAATTCAGCCCTTGCTCTGCGACGCGATCCGTATACGGATCCCTGTTTCCTACACAATTCAAGATCAACACCTATTAATACAAACTTGATGGGTTGCCTCCCATCCTGCGCCTCAGTTTTGGTTGTGGCACAACTCATTTTTTTATATTTTCTTATATATCAAAAAAAAATTGACTAATTCCTACGAATTGAAATTACATAAAGAAGAACAAAAATCCTATCTACTACATGTGGTCAAGGGTTGCCTACAGTGCAGCGCCTGATTTAATATCGCGGCACGACCCAGCTCAGGACTCATTCTTCATTTAACTTGAGCATTTCTTGCTCACGATCTATGTCATTCCCGAAGTAGTGTTTCACTCTCTACCCATTTTCAAGAAACATGGAACTCTTGTCCTTATTTCTCAGCTCCATGTTGAGTCATTCTCACCACCTCAAATGGCCCACTCTACTTAGACCGAAGTTTTCTGGGGAACAAGTTCAGTCTTGAATTGAATAGGAACACCAATTGGCCAGGCTCAAAGGTGCGTGACACAATATGCTTGGCATGCCACTTCTTGGTCTTATCTTTGTACAACTTAGCATTTTCATACACGTGGAGCCTGAATTCCTCTAGCTCATGCAGTTGTGTTATTCTTTTCTTTTCCGCTAATTCAGGGTCTAAATTCAACTTCTTTATAGCCCAGTATGCTTGATGCTCCAATTCCACTGGGAGGTGACATGATTTCCCAAACACTATTCGATAAGGTGAAGTCCCTATTGGTGTCTTGTATGCAGTCTTGTATGCCCAGAAAGCCTCATCTAACTTGTCAGCCCAATCTTTCCGTTGTGCATTCACAGGCTTCTGCAGGATTTGCTTCACTTCTCTATTGGACACTTCCACTTGACCGCTAGGCTGAGGATTATAGGCTGTGGATACCTTGTGTCGCACGCCATACTTAGCCAACAAATTTTGCACTAAACTATTGATGAAGTGCTTACCTCCATCACTTATCATGGCCCTTGGAGTTCCGAACCTGGTGAAGATGTTCTTCCTGATGAACTTTACCACCACCTTCACATCATTAGTAGGTAGAGCAACAGCCTCAACCCACTTGGACACATAGTCCACTGCCACTAGTATGTACTGGTTTCCATTGGAATCTGGGAATGGTCCCATGAAGTGTATTCCCCATACATCAAAGATCTCAACCTCGAGGATGTTGCTTAACGGCATCTCATGTCTTCTAGAAATAGTTCCCATTCGCTAACATTGATCATAACCCTTCACAAAAATTGTAGCATCTCTAAATAAAGTAGGCCAAAAGAAATCAGATTGCAATACCTTATGCGATGTTCGCTCGTTTCCGTGGTGCCCACAATATGGTGAAGAGTGACAACTCTCTAACACTTGCAATGCCTCATGTTCAGCTATACACCTTCGCACCACCTGATCAGGTCCTTGCTTGAATAAGAACGATTCATCCCAAATATAAAACCTTGGCTCGTGTTTCAGATTTTGTTTCTGATGTGTCGAAGCCCCAGGTGGAAATAAACCACTTACCAGAAAGTTTACAATATCAGCATACCAAGGTACTTGTGCAATGTCCAAGGCTAGCAATTGCTCGTCAGGGAATTCTTCATGAATTTGTTCTTCATTTCTCACATGAGATGAGTCCTCCAATCTTGACAAATGATCGGCTATTTGGTTTTCAGTCCCCTTTCTATCTTTAATTTCCAGATCAAACTCTTGCAGGAGTAGTAATATCCATCTAATCAGCCTTGGCTTCGCATCCTTCTTGTTGAATAAATACCTGATCGCAACATGGTCCATGTAAACAACAACCTTGGTGCCCACCAAGTAAGATCTGAACTTATCAAAAGCAAACACTAGCGCGAGCATCTCCTTTTCTGTGACAGTGTAGTTCAATTGTGCTGCATCAAGGGTCTTGCTGGCATAATAGATGGAGTGAAACATCTTATCCTTTTGTTGGCCTAGCACTGCACCAACAGATGTATCGCTGGCATCACACATGGGCTCGAAGGGTAGCTCCCAGTTTGAAGCAATCAAAATAGGAGCTTCGATCAACTTCTTCGTCAACAGCTCAAAAGCCTGCAAACAACTTTCATCAAATGCAAATTTTACCTACTTTTCCAATAAACTGCACATGGGTCTTGCAGTGTTAGACAAATCCTTGATGAATCTTCTATAAAACCCGGCATGTCCAAGGAAACTTCGGACTCCCTTCAGAGTGATGGGTGGTGGTAGCTTCTCAATGACCTCCACCATAGCTTTATCAACTTCCAGCCCATTTCTTGAGATTTTGTGCCCCAGTACAATCCCTTTTCGAACCAGGAAATTGCACTTCTCCCAATTCAACACCAGATTTGTCTCCTCACACCTTGCAAGAAACATGTCAAGATTATGCAAACAAAGGTCAAAGGACTCACCAAATACCGAGAAGTCATCCATAAACACCTCAACAAAATCCTTCACCATATCGTGGAAGATTGCCATCATGCATCTCTGGAATGTAGCTGGCGCATTGTACAATCCAAATGGCATGCGCTTGAACCCATATATGCCATATGGACAAGTAAATGTTGTCTTTTCCTGATCCTCTGGTGCAATAACTATCTGGTTGTAGCCTGAGCAGCCATCCAAGAAATAGTAATATTCTTATCCTACCAGTCTGTCCAACATTTGATCAATGAACGGCACCGGATAATGGTCCTTCCTGCTGGCATCATTTAACTTTCTATAGTCCATGCAAATATGTCACCCAGTTACTGTCCTTGTAGGGATCAGTTCATTCTTCTCATTCGTCACCACTGTCATACCGCCCTTCTTGGGCACACACTGTACAGGACTCACCCATTTGCTGTCAGATATGGGGTACACTATCCCCGCATCTAGCCACTTGATTACCTCTTTCCTTACCACATACTTCATGACTGAATTGAGTCTACGTTGGTGTTATGCACTCGGCTTGTGACCTTCCTCTATGTAAATTTTATGCATACACAACGTTGGACTTATCCCGTGAATGTCGGACATCTGTCACCCTAAAGCTTTTTTTTCTCTTCTTTAGTATACTCAATGATGCTTCAACCTGCGGTTCAGACAAATATGTAGAATAAATCACAGGTAAGGTCTTATTTTCACCCAAAAATGCATACCTTAGGTGTGCTAGCAATGTTTATAGCTCCAGTTTGGGTGCTTCTTCAATTGAAGGCTTGGGTGGAGGACCCAACACCCTATTCAATGGCTCACAGTGATCTCTTGATATGCCCAAACTAGACACATCCATGAACTGCACCATTTATTGTGCTTCAGCATCCCCATAAATATCATGCCCCACTAACACACGCTCTAAAGGTTCCTTGGATGCGATGTAATGAGCCTCTAGTGCAAGATCTATCACTGTTATAGCAGACAACTCTTCATACACGGCAGGCAGTTTCAATGCCTTATATACATCAAACACTTCCACTTTGTCATGCACCCGCATGGTCAATTGACCGGCTGCTACATCTTTTATCGCACGCCTTGTGGCCAAGAAAGTTCTTCCAAGGATGATCGGAACCTCAGGATCTGGCTCAAAGTTCAGCACCACAAAATCTACTGGAATATCAAGGATCCCACCTGGACCAAGACATCCTCCACAACACCCTCTGGTCTAGCGACTGACCGATCTGCAAACTTCAAGATAATGGTGGTGGGTTTAGGGCTACCCAACCCTAATTTTTTGTCCAGTGATGTTGGCATCGGTTCATACTCACCCCGAGGTCACATAACCCTCGCGCATAGATGCTCTGCCCTATGGTGATCTGAACCGTTAGTTTGGTGGGCAACTTATTTTGGATTCTGGAGCTGCACTCTTCAGTAAGTTCCACTGTTTCGTACTCTGTCAGCCTTCTCTTATTTGCCACGATCTCCTTCACATACTTTACATACCTGGGTAAGCCCTGCAAAACATCTACCAGAGGCAAGTTAATGTGAACTTGTTTTAATAGAGAGAGAAACTTACCAAAACATTCATCCTCATTCTGTTTTTTAACTTATGAGGAAATGGTGGAGGTTGTTTTACTATTGGTTGCACTCTTACTTATTGTGCAACAGTCTCACTCTCCTTGGGTTCACTCTCTTTAACTGCAGGTTCAACCCTTCTCTTCCTTGGAACCAACTCCTCCAACTACAATCCACTACGCGTACCTACTGCATTCGCCTGCCTGGGGTTGGGATCAGTATTTCCCGGCAAACCCCCTTGAGGACGTGAGTTTTGGGCACTAGCAAATTGCCCAAATTGTTTCACCAGGTTTTGAGTTGCTAACTGGTTATTTCTCACATCAGCGGCTAGTTGAGCTTGATCAGCCATGATCTTCTTTAGCATCTCCTCAGTGCTCATGCTGCTTTGTTGATTACTAGGCTGATCTCATTAGACCTGTTGTTGATAACCATGCGCATTCCCCTGGGGTCTATATTGGTTCTGACCATGCTCTTGATTCTCATTTCCTCCCCAAGAAAAGTTTGGATGATTTCGCCAACTGGGATTGTAGGAGTTACCATAATTTTGATGACCTCCTCCACACTGTGCATTTCCTACAAAGTTGACAGAATCTGGGTATGCTCCACATACCTCTACATTGTGGTCTCCCCCTCTGCAAATCTCACACCATGTAGGTGGCTGCTGCACCACATGTACCTGGGCTTGCTGTTGTCCTAACGACAGATTGTTGAAGTGCTTGTTCATCATATTCTGCATTGCAGGAATCTGGGCAGTTAAAGTTGTAACTGCATCTGCTTCTAGCATCCCAGTAGCCTTTTGCACTACTGGTTTGGCTCCTCCTCCATTCCACTCGGGGTTTCCTTGTGCAATCCTATTCAGCAAGGTGAACAACTCAGCATATGTCTTCTCCAAAGCCTGTCCACCTGCAGCTGAATCAAGTAAAATTTTGGTGTTGGGTTCCAATACTTCAATGAAGGTGTGGACCAACACCTCATTAGCTTGATGATGGTGCGGACAGCTCAACAACATCGATTTAAACTTGTCCCAAGCCTGGTACAAGTTTTCTCCTCCTTCTTGTCGGAAGCTCAATATGTCACTTCTTAACTTAGCTGTTTTCCCAGATGGGAAAAACGTTATCAAGAACTTCCGTGCAAGATCATCCCACAATCGTATGGAGTTTGCCGGCTCAGAATTAACCCATCTTTTTTGCTTCCCTTAGCAGAGAAAGCGAAATAGGGTGAGCTTCACGTAATCGGAGTACACTCTAGTTGGAGTGTAAGTGTCACTGATTTCGAGGAAATTTTGGATATGAACTTGTGGATCCTCATGCAATAAACCAGTGAGCTGTCCATTTGTGTGCAATAGTTACACCATGCTCTGCTTCAGTTCAAATCTTCCACCAGCTTCGGGTTTCTGAATGCATAAAATAACACTGGTGGTATGTGGGATTGTCACATCTCTCACTTTCATCTCGGCCATCACTACAGGTTCTTCTTGTTCAACCCTCACTACCGGAGTTACTGGTTCACTAGCAACAACAGGAACAGGATAAGTGAGTCATCTTTGCCTTCTCCGGTAATGAAAAAATCTTTCTGGTTCAGCAAGAGGCTCTACCAAGTCCTGGTCGTCTTTCAGTTTGAAGTTTCAACACAACCCACAAAATGAATTGCAAAGATCAAGTTGTCAACACTTGCTCACTAACTTAAGAAATTAGATAAATCAAATACTGTCTAATTCTAGAGTTCCTGATAGCGGCGCCAAAAACTTGTTGCGCCCAATCGTACACGCAAGTATTAAGTGGCTCTTTTTAAGAGCCGGGTATCTTACCCACATGGACTCAAGATTAGATTAATTCAGATTTCCAATACTTTCAATTCGAAACAAGTGTTATCAAGAATAGTGAATTGGATTTGTATATAATTTATATTCTAAGTATAGCTTAAGTACTATGATTCAATTTCAAAAGGGTTTGAACAATGATGGGAAATTCCAAGGCTGCGGCTAACTTAAAGATTCGTGCATCTTATCTTGTAAAACGGATATCAATTAACTATTGAATCAATGATCATAGGGTTAATTATATGATTATGGTCTCCCGACCTCTAATAACCTATGGTAAATAGCAATCTAACTACATCGTTGAGCGGGGATAGGCTGAACCAATTACCGAGCAATGATTTCTTCCTATCTAATAATCGAGTAAGGTTTCTAGGTATATCCCTATCCTAGATACAAATAAACTCTAAATCTAAGAGTAAATCATGCTCCTTTTGCCCCACGTTCTATCCTTTTATCCCTCTTCTAGGTTCAACTCAGACAAGATGTTTATTTCTGTGGTGATCAAGCATGAAATACTAAAACAAGAACAAAAGATTGATTCATACGATAATTAATTTCAATCCATTAAACATCAATAAAACACAATCATCCAGTAGCCACAACCCTAGAACTAGGGAAATTAGCCACTCATATCAAGATTCTCAATTACGCAATGTTTAAAGAACATGAAGATATCGAAATGAGAAGAGTTTAGGAATGAACCCTAAAACAGATGAAAAAGATCCCAAAGTCGTCGTTCTTCAAAACCCAAGAAAAGAATAATTAGTATAATAAAATCTAAGTTTATTTATATTTAGTCGAAATCGGCCAAATCTGGCACCAGGCTCCCCGACGCGGAGAACTTTATAAAATCCAGTTTGTGGCGAGCAACTCTTCTCCGTGACGCATGCATGATACAGAGTCTTCTGTCTCCAACTTCAGTTCGTGAACAAATAAATAATTCCCTCTCCACGACACGGAGGGGATACACAGATGCCTTGTCTTTTATTTTTAGTTCTCCTTTCTTGTTGCTCTTTAACTTGGATCCATTCGTGCTTCCCAATGCATGTTTCAGCGCTCGTTTCTTCATTTAAGCTCACCTACACAACTAATCATGTTGGTTATTCTAAATGAATTCAAATGACTCAACACTACTATCAATTAGTAAAGAATGATTCCAAACTTGGCCAAAATGCGGGTGTTATTTGGTTCTCAAGCATGAAAATACGCCCAAGATCAGAACTCCTACGGTCCATCATGTCCAATCATAGAGCACACTATTGGAGAACAACTTCTAAAACACTTTACACATAATCTTCAACACAGATCATAGGAATTTCTACGGTCCGTAGGACCCTCTCAAAGGCCCAAAGTCCTTAAGTTTTTTTCTATGTTTGGAACACTCATACGACTCCTCTCTACGACTCGTAGACCATTCTACGAACCATCCTGTCAATCTGCAGGTCATCATCTGGACTTGAAATTTTCCAAAATTCTTTTTCAGTTCCTACTAGACTCTTCCTTCGAACCGTAGAACCTTCTAGGGTCCATAGGTCGACTTGTAGAACCTGACACTGAATCATTTAGGGTAACTTTTTCCTTTCCAACCCATGTCCCATGTTCTAGAGTCATGAATAACTTCTTGGAAAGACTCTAGAATATCTAGGAAGAATTCTTGAAAAACCATAGAATATTCTAGGCATGTAGATAATTCTAGAAGAAGGGTTTATTTGTAAATATGTAGGGACTTATGTAACAATTGTTATTTACACTTTATCCAATAAGTTAGTAGAATAAATAGATAAGCATCCATTTCTAAACGAAAAAGGGCCAAAATACCCTTGTACTATTTGAAAAGGTTTAAATATACCCCTCATTCACCTATTGGGTTAGGGTTAATGGAGAAAGAATGTTCAATCTATTTTCTAATGGGTCTTCTAATTTGGTTTGGATCATGGGGCACTAGAATGGGTGGGTAGAAGAAAATTAAATGGGTTGAGATTTAATTTATCCCATTAGAAAATGATACATAATAAATAATAATAATAATAATATTTTTTTTAAAAAGACTTGTTAGTTTTAAGGGTAGAAATGAACGGAAAAGGTGGATTGAGGGGTATTTTTAGCCCAATAGATGAATAAGGGGTATATTTAAACCTTTTCAAATAATCCAAGGGTATTTTTGGCCTTTTTTCAATTTTTAAATCAACCAAGAAAGTGTAAGCAATCTTTCAAAGCAATACAAAAGCCTTCTTATAAACACTCTTGTGTCTTTCTTCATTCTCTTAACGGTCTAGTTTAAAAAGGCTTACTTAAGCTTACAAGATTGTGAAAAAATTGTAAGTTGTCGAGTGCCACACAGAGTGCTAGTTGAAGTCTAAGTCCATGACAAAGTGGTATCAGAGCAAAGGTTGATACTAAAGAAATGACAAACAAGAGAGACATTAAAGCTGCTAGCACCACCAATGTCAGGAAGGATAGTAGAATGAAGCACCAGAAATGGAGGAAGAATGAGGAATTGTTGTCTGACCCTATAGCAAGCAATGCGCTAACATCCCACTCACCTTCGGCCACAAAGGAGAGTGATGATGAACGTGGGTAGCAGCCCATACACGTTATGCCTGGATTGAAGTGGATTGCGAGGGTTGACACGACAAGGCATGCCATGGAGATTTTAGGCAGGCATTTGAACGGGGTCGATGACAAGTTTAAGACTCTTGAGGACTTCACCTTTGAGGAGAATGACAATATTCACAAAGAGTTGAAGGCGCATAAGGATGCAAAATATGAGATGAAAGAAATCATCACTTCCTTAGAGTGTCAGCTCATGGATGCATTCGACCCCAACTTTCATTCAGGATCCAACCACACCCGACTCGGGGTTTAACTTTCGAACGGAAATTTCTTTTTTTTTGTAGTGAAAAATAAATTAAATTTCTTTTGTGTGTATGCAGGGGGGGTGTAACACATCGGAATCTAGTAGGCTAAACTAGGGATAAGTGAGAAGGCAAGGGCCAAGGAAGAGGGCTTGGGCAGCCCAATCTTCACCTAGAACTGCCTACCTTCCCACGACCACCTTGATGGCTCGTGGTGGGGACCATGGGTCGTGGTGAGGCTCGTGGTAGGCAAGGCAGTAGCTAGGGTACACTACCTCAAGTCAACCTCCTCCACATGAGCCACTTCACGGCTCGTGAAGGCCTTGACGGACCATGGGAGGGATCGTGAATGTGACTTAGTTTTTAGAGGTTAAGGGAGTGGTTGCCAATCCACTGGTTCATAATCATGAGAGGGACCACGGCTCGTGGATCCCATCGTGAAGGTGGGGCAGACCAGTGTAAGTTGAGGGGTAAAAGGATCTTTTCCAGTTTTAATTAGATTAATACTCTGTCATTTTACCCTAGCCTAGGACCCCTATATAAGTCATTTTAACCCCAAAACTCACCTATTCAAGTCATTATTTCCAAAACCCAAAAGAAATTCCAAAGTTCTTCTCTCAAATATTTCTCTCTCTAGAACTTAAAGAAGAAGAAAGAGTTGGAGCTAGGATCAAGGTCAAGTCTCCATTCCTCAGGTATTTGTGGGCTTTGTAATCAAGGTATGATGTCTTTTCATCCATGGATTCCTTCCATCCATGGAGTCCCAAAGATTCCCCAATTTAAAAGATGAAATTCTCCAAATTGAGTTAGGGTTTTCTTCTAATATTATGGGTATTGATGAATGTTGATCCAAATGAGTGGATTATGATTTTTTATGGTAAAATTAGTAGAATTCGATGTTTTTAGGATTAATTTACATGTACCGATGCCTAACCCATGATTCTAAGGTAAAATTGATGTAAATGGGTTTTACTTCATGAAAGGGGAAATTGAGGTTTAGATGTATTCATATACGATTGATATGGTACATTATAGATTGCTTGAGATCGAAGCATATATATGAATTTCTTGAGAGTGAAGCATATATGAAGAATTATGATTAGAGTTGTCTTGAGATTTAGGCATATATGATGATTATGAGATGTATTGCTTTGAGAGTGAAGCATGTATGATGAATTATGACTATTAAGGCTTTGAGAGTAAAACTTATATGATAATGGTTGATTATTAGATAGAATTGTTGTGGAAGGGATTTACCCACATGATTTACCTTATGAATGTATGAATGCATAAATGTGAAAGGTTTCCTCACATAGAATGATTCTAGGTTGAAAGGTTTGCTCACCTAAAATGAATCAAAGAATTTACGAACTATGATAATAAGACATAGCTTGGATTAGCATAATGAGATGCTTTTCATGGTAGCTTGAAGTGGTAATATGAGATCCCTTCATGGTAGCTTGAAGTGGAAATAGGAGATCCCTTCATGGATAGCTTGACTTGGTAAGATAAGACCATTTCATGGTAGCTTGGGTTAGTAGAACTCATGGTAGCTTGGGTTAGTAGAACT
>JAJONR010000725.1:0-146480 GCA_029582245.1 Solanum etuberosum
TATATATATATATATATATATATATATATATATATATATATATATCTATAGTTGAAGGTAAATCTGAGATGAGGAAAAAAGTTTAATGGAAGAGGTGAAGCCAAGATTAGGAGTTTGGGAGTTCTAAAGGATTGGGAGGCGTTCTAAATTTCCTTTTTTTTAAAAGAAAAACTTTTTGTTGATAGTGGACTCAAATCCACAACTCTAGCGAGGAAAGCATATCCACGATCCCTTCCTTACGTAGTAAGGATATATATGAGTCACTTGTGTAACAGTAAGGGTATATGTGAATCACTTTGTAACGAGCGATAAATGAGTTCTTACTTGCAAAGTTGAGGTGTATATCAAGACCTTTTTCCTTCTTTTTTTGTGCTAATACTAGAACTAGAATAGAGTTGATGTTCATAACAAACTATAATGACTAGTGGTAACTTTTTATTAGAATAAAGTCGATATATCAACAAGTGTATCCATAATATATATGAGGGGAAATGACATTTTTAGTCCCTAAGTTATCACGTTATTTTAATTTTGATTTCTGTGATATTTGACGAAGCACTTTTGATCTATTTTGTTCAATTAAGCAAGCGTATTATTTATTTGACTCGATGACTAACGTGTAACACCCCGGAAATTTTTTGAGCTAAGACTCGAATCATTCCTCATTGTGAGTAAGATTTTACCAAGGAATTTAAAATTTATGAAGTGTTAAGGTTAGGTCACTAGATATAGCACCTTGAGTTCCAAAAAGAATTAAAGAGAATTCATTCAAGCCATTCCTAAGTTCTTCTAAGTTTTCGGTCAAATTCAAACTACCATAACTTTTAGCACAAGATGAGTTAGGAGACCCATATGATATCAAATGAAAGATCTCTGAGTCATTTTTCCAACTCCTCCGAGTTTTCTAATTTTGGAGCTTGTATGAGGGAGATATGCCCTTGTGAAGTCAGGCTGTCCATTTAAGGAAAGTTATCCAAAAATAGGAGAGGTATTTTAGTCTTTTCCTTACCCCCACTTATTCTAAACGCGAATTACATCCAATTAAGGGTCTAAACTGATTATAATCAGTTTCATTCATCCCCAAAGCATTTAGTGTTTTAGAGAGAAGATTCAAGAGGAGAAAAAGTTCAAAGTTTCAAGCGTTCGTTCAAGATATTCAAGATTTTGCCAAGAACCTAGTTCTTCCAGGTATGTAAGGCTATCATAGTGTTTGACTAGTTCGTCCTCACGCCCTACATCTACTTTCAGATCAGTAAAAGAGTAATCTAGGATTCTTTTCCTAGATTTGAGTATTCTTGAGATAAGTTGATTTTGAGTTCTTGAGTTCATGTTTCTTTTAAAAATTCTATTCCTAATTATTGAGTTTCTATATCGTTATTGAGATCCTAGAGTTGATTTGTTCATGTCTATATTTCAGCATGAACCCTATTTTGAGTTATAAATTTTGAAAAGCTTTTTTTTTAAAGCCAACACTTGAGTTTTTAAACAGAGTTTTGAGGATGTAAGTATGAGAATGAGAAAATTTGTATACATGAGTCTATATTGTTATGTCGACCCTTGAGTAAAGTCGTTCATACCCACAAATTCCGCAGGAACTCCATAAATTTAGTATATTTTAGAGGAGTAGTATCTTCAAGTTCTAAGTTCTTGAGTATTGAGATCCTAACCCTTTTGACAGTATATTCCTAATTGTGGGACTACTACATATAACCCATGAAGGTCCTTGAGTTGAGTTGTTCATGCCCATAATTTCACTTGAACCCTATGAGTCGAGCAGTCTCGAGATGAGTAGTATCATTGAGTCTTTGAGTTCAGGAGTTTTTGAGTTCCGTGTATTGAGTTCTATATATATGGTAATTGAAAACCTTGAATTGAGTCGTTCACGTCCATAATTCGGCATGAACCGTATTTTGAGAAGTCTTTTACAATCACTTTAAACTTGTTTTAAGACTTGAGCACTTGAGTTTGAGAAAGAGTAGAGTTGAGTTTGAGCACTTGAGTTTGAGAAAGAGT
The DNA here is from genome assembly GCA_029582245.1 of Solanum etuberosum. Classification (NCBI taxonomy): domain Eukaryota; kingdom Viridiplantae; phylum Streptophyta; class Magnoliopsida; order Solanales; family Solanaceae; genus Solanum; species Solanum etuberosum. The sequence goes on from JAJONR010000725.1 coordinate 2,014, forward strand.
AGAGTTGAGTTCATTTTTTTCAAAATGAATATATTGAAACTAAGTATTCCCAAGAGTAAATGTTTTTACATTTAAGCAGAGAGGAAACACCAATTTCCAAAAGTGTTTCATGAGAAGTTTTTAGTATAGTCTCTTTTAAGAGAAAACCTTTTGAGTAATAATGTCAAACTACATAAATTGTTATGTTTTAAAACATATGAGCTAGTTATATTTTGAGAGTAGTATTGAGCACTGATATCGGGGAGAGTTTACACAACTCACAGCCCCCATAAATTATGTAGCCAACGTGGGTAGAAAAGGTCATACTTTTTAGATGATTCCTTAATTCTTTTTAGCATAGACTAGTGGATCCAATTAGTAGTAGGTTCTATACCCCGAAAAAGTATAGGACAGTTCTGGCAGCGTGGACGAGACGCTGTATCATCACATAGCTCTTAGTGATGGTTGTCGGTTAGAGAATCTCAAATATAGTTATATTGTATTTTTATATACAAACTGAGTTATTATTGTATTCTTCAATACATTGAGTTGCTATCTATTGTTTTAAAAGCTTTCCATATATTGCATCTTTTATTGTTACTTTATCTTGAGTTGAGTATCCAAAGTTGAGTATCCAGAGTTGAGTATCTTATTGTTGAGATGAGCCCTATTTCTCTGAGTTAAATTGAACTATGTTTCACTGCGTTGAGCATCTTATTATTAAGTTGAACCCTATTTTCTCTGAGTTAAGTTGAGTTGAATGAGTTGAGAAGAGGTAAGTATGTTTCTTTTCCATCAATTCAAGCTTATGTTTATGCTTTAGAATTCCCCTTACATGCTCGTACATTCCATGTACTGAGCCATTTAGCCTGCATCGTTTCATGATACAGATACAGGTATTCAGGATCATCAACAGGCATTTCATTGGGGGTCATGTGATATTCCAGTCAACTTTGGTGAGCCTTCTTATATTCCGGAGGACTTCACCTTTATCTTACATTTAGTAGTTTTGAGGTGTCGTGGGTCTTATCATGATATCCTTCTGTAATAGTAGAGGCTTCATAAATAGAAAGATTTGAGGAGTTTCTGTATTTACTTTTATTTTGAGTATTGTACAGACTTTTAAAAAGGTTGAGTATTTGCGTTTATTGAAATTAATTAATTTTTTAAGCGTTTGTATGCTTGAGTTAGTCTTCCGCTTGTAGACAGGAAGGATGAGGGTTCTCTTGGGGACCAGCAATGATTCTCGAGTGTTGGCCACGTCCAGGGCGTAGGCTCGGGTCGTGACAAACTTGGTATCAGAGCGCAGAGTTCAAGTGTACTAGGGTGTCTATGAAGCCGTGTCAATTGAGTCTTGTTTATGGTTGTGAGGGCTAATCAACGTCTCAAATACACCTCATCCAATTCTAGGTGTAGACGATCGTTAATTAGTATAAAACCCAACGAAGAGTTGGGGTCGAACCGATAGGGAGCAGTACGTGTTCAAATTCGTTATGAAGTTTTAAAGTAGTCTTTTCGGTTATAGGAATAGAAATTATCTTAAAGATGTAAATAAATCTAAGGGTGTGACAACGAATGTTAGATGGGGGGTTTGGATTGTCAACTAGCAGCTACAACACAATCAAACACGAAGGAAATAACAATAAAGAGAGGAATTTTCGGGATGTGATCGATTGTAGGCAAATTTCACTATACGGGTAATTGAAATTACTAACAAATTGCTAAATATCAGTGGGTAGGCTAGACTATAAGTAAGATAGTTTTCTCTTGAACAACTACCATGATTCAAGTGATTTCTTTCAAACATCAACAAGCTTAGCAAATAAGAACAGCCCACACCTTAATTCATCCACTCTCTCGAGCTGAACCCACATCAACCCAATAACTACAATAATTAATTGAAAGCTTTGATTCTAAAACCTCTTTTTCAAGCAAGCCCAAAACTCTATAATAGAATTGCATTTGCAACTACAATTGATAGATTAATACACAGCTATCAATTAAACTCACTTCAATTAAGCATTAAAATTTGTAAATAACAATACCCATAAGCTAATTCAGGCCATGATCACACACCAAGAATTGGGGTTTTAGTTATGCATCATAAAAAGGTAAAAACAGTTACCAACTAGATTAGCCATCAGCTGGGTAAGAGTCTCCAAGCCTTTACTATGCTCCAAAATGATTAAAATAAAAAACCCACTTGCAAATCCTCCAAATTAAGCTTAGAAATCCTCAAAGTCTACAATAAGAACTGAAAAATTAAGGGAAAACTCTCACTCTCAAACTTGAGGATCTGAACTTCTTTTAAATTCCAATTTATAGTTGCCCACTTTTTGGCTTGAAAGTCCATTCGGCGGAATAAGTCGCACCTCGCCGAGTGGTTCGGCGATCCGCCCTTTGCTCCCTTCCATCGCCATTTTGAATTGGTCATCAGCCTCCCAGGTCCTGTAACTTTCGGCGATCCAACTTGTTGTCGCAGAGTTGATCGACAATTCACCGACTGACCATTTCTGTCGCTAACTTGGTTTTTCCCCAGGGCTGGCACGCTGGAACTTTGGGCGATCTAAAGAGCTACTCGGCGGTGCGCCGAGTGGTTTTGGCGATCACCAGGATCACTTTTCTTCACTTCTGCAGCTTTTTAGTTCCTTTTTTTCCGGTAATGTCCTTGTCTTGCTCCTTAGCCTTCATAACTGCAAATCAACACTATAACATTAGTTTAGAGCATAAATTAGGAATTTGAGGACACTTATACTATCAAAACAAAACCCTAAATGAGTCGAAATCTCAGACTCATCAACATCCCCAACTTAAACTTTTGCTTTTCCTTAAGTAAAACTTAAGATGAATCAGTTCAACAAGGATGTCTACAAACAGTGTTGCTTAAGATTCAACATAAATGCACACACAAGGTTCAAACTACACAGACAATGATCAATTGTGCACTCAAAGATTCAAATGGTGACTCACCATTATCAAGTGTACTTAAGCTCACAATACTTGCTTCAAATGCAAGTTCAAGCTCAACAAAGGTACTCAAATGCCCTCACAACAAAGATGATTCCATAATCACACAAAATTTCTCAACAATTTAAAGTCCCGGAATCACATACAACTCTCACACTCATAAAGATGAGCACATGCATGAATCCACCCATAGGCTTGCCATTACTTTCCAATCAACAATCGTTTAAGCTCACTCAAGATCACAAAGGTCTTTTTAAGGCTTTTAACGGGGCTGAGTGTAAAGGTATGATTATTTAGGCTTAGTGGCTTCTACCTTCATGAAGTATGGCCTGAAAATAACTTTCTCTCCTTCTCATTCACAATCAAACATGATCATAATTAACCCCATTATTCAACTAACATGATTCACCGGATACCCCATTTCTTTTGCTATCTTCACAACTTTTTCTCTTTTTCAGTCTTTTTCTTTTTTTTTCTTTCATTTCCTTTCTCTTTTTTTTACATGGAGGGGTTCCATCTTTTTCAAGGCAATCCATCAAAGGGGGAATTTTTCACACTTCTTGACTTTCCTTCTTTTTCACCACAACCCCAACTTAGGCTTTTGGCCTAAATTTGCTATTCAAACAAACCAAAACTTTATGAAGGTTATGGGTGATGGGATAAAGAGGTCAAAGTTGTTCAAGTTTCTTCTAAGAAAAGGATAGGCTCAAAGGGTTCCAAACAAGCTTCGCACATCTCAAAAGGTTGGCCACAAAGAGGTATATTGTAAAGTTCGTTCACTCATCAAAATTATTCCCTAAGATCATTTCAATTGCTTGCTTCACTCAATCAATCGAACCACCGGGGCAAATTCTAGATGTCATCAAGCACAATGTTCAAGACAACCTCACCACACAAGGCATTGGTACAATTATCAAACAAGACTCCACACTTTCTAGCTAGAGTGCAATGCTCATCACAAGAGATTTAATCAACGAGATGCTAAAAGTTCACATATTTCCTATATAACTTAGTTTGCCTCATCGTAGCCGCACATTCATTTCATTCAATTAATAGCACTATTCAAGTCATCAGTATTGACGACAACCGACACTCAAATTTGCACAAGAACAACCTCAATCACACACAAAAGAGGTGGCAAAATTTTAAAATTTGGTTTAGAATAATTTTCTATCAAAACAATGGGCCACAATTCCACAACCAAGATATATATATAACCCAATAAGCTCAATATTCACAAAACAGCCCACAAAAGAGGTAGGTATGGAAATACCTCACCCCCCCCCCCAACAAAATATGCAGTTGTCCTCAAATGCAACTAAACACAAAAATAGTCTAAAACGTGACAAAGAAGGAGGTAAGAGAATCATCCTGCCAGGCTAAGCCTGAGGTTAAGTCTGCATATCCACAGCTCCCTTTGTCAGGGCATCAGTGCTCGGTGTCTCAGCATCCTTGGCTCCACTGGAGCCCACCATTGAAACATCTCTCAAAGAGGTATGTACAACTGTATGCACCATGGCTCCCTCTAGGTCATCAAAACCATCATAGACAGCCGCATCAGTCACACCTAGCTGCTCCTCATCTGTCTCAGCCTCGGACTCAACAACAACATCATTAACTCTAACCTTATCTCTGTTGGTAGCCGGAGGCACCTCAGATTAAGCTGGAAAATCTACACTCGGCATGTCGGGAATCTCCACGGTCCCAAATAGTGAAGTGAAATCAGTGGACTTCAGCTGGTCCACATCCTTTCTCAACCCAGTAATGTCGGCCTTCAAGGCCTTCACATCATCAGTGGCTCCCTGGCCCTTCTCACGCTCCTCCACTCTAACAGTCAGGGCATCCAAAGCCAACTTTTGGGTCTCAATCTGAATACCATACTCCCTCATCTCAGCCCTGAGGGGTGTCAAAGCAGCAACAATGGCCCTCTCAATCATCCCAGGAATAGCAGCCTCTAACCGGGAGGCACGCACATTGGTAGATTGGGCTAAATGGCCCATCTTGAATAGCATCGCCTGGGTGATCGAAGGTCGTGGAGCAGAAGTACCAGTAGCAGAAGATTTAGGGGGAAGTGGTGCAGTAGAAGTGCCAGGAGTCTCAGAAGGAGAGGAGCCAGAAGTACCTAAAGGCTCACTGGCCTGAGTAGGCCTAACTGCCTCTGCAGGTAGTATATCAATATCAACCTCCGGGGATGTATCCATCAGGGCTGCCTTTCTCCTCTCAGCCTCATCACACTGGTATTCAGCCTCAATACGCCGAATGTCAGTAGAGGAGGTGGGTGTCACCTCCACATCTGTCTTCTTATATCTAGGAACATGGGCCCATCTGTATAGCTCAGTGATCAACACCAGGAATGGAAGCAATGTTTGTCTCTTCTTGGCCCTCATGGCCATCTCCTGCTCAATCAACTACCCTAAATTCAGCTTCTGGCAAGAAATGATAGACCCTAAACATGCTGCCTTCAGGTTTCTGAGGATGGATTCATTTTCGGACGGCATAATAGTGCTAATGATGAACCTGAACAAGTACCGAGCTACCACATTAAGATCCTTCTTTTCTATGGGCACACCTGCCTCTATCCACCTCAGGGTGGCATCGGAGATAAGGGGTGCTAGCAAACCCTTCAGGTCCTCCAAGGTCTTCTTCTGGATCAAATCGATGTATTGGTGCATGAAACCATAAGTGCACCCTAGAACAGCATTGATGTCAGAACTGTCGCAGTTCACCTTCTTGCCTCAGACTATCACAGAGTTAATCGGCCTGAACATGCTAGCCATCTTCTTTCCCTTAGAGACCAGCTCACCATAGGTTGAATAAAACTCCTGGACCCAAATGGGAATGTAGGGGCCCCGGTGTTTGGTGAAAATTTCAAACTTGTGGAACTTGATAGTGTTCCACACTTCTGGAAACCTGTCCACCACACCATCGGTAGAAAATCTATTTTTCTCAAGAATAGTCCCCTAACCCTCAGCCTTTAGTCGATTGAGTGACTGTGGAAGAGGACCCTGTACTGGTGGTGCTGGGACCATTGGGGTCTCAGGAGGAGGCACTGGAGCTGAAGCTGAAGGGGCAAGCATCAGAAGCACTGGGATCCTAGACAAATCATTCATCGACTTTCAGCGTAGCTCCGTTCTCTGGGCCTGTAATAATTTGTCATCCTCAGGCTCGGAGATAGAAGCCTGAGAATCATGTGTGTCCCCCTCACTACCTGATGTGGTGAGGTGAGTCTCGTAGACCCCCTCACTGTCTGAGCTTGCCTCCTCAGGAGGCATAACTACGGGTGCCTTGCCCTTGTCTTTACCTCCCTGTGGAGGTAGTTTCATTGCCTTTGCTCTGGATGCAGCTGCACCCTCACTGATGGTTACTCCTCGTGCCCGCTTCCGCGGTGGCATGTCTTTACCGACGACTTTGGGTCTAGCCATTCCTGCAAAACAACATGAAAAGCGTTAGAAAAATTCAAGAAAAACTTCAGAAAATAACTGCAGGAAGACTCGCCGAATCGGTCGGTGAGTCGCCGAAATACTTTGGCAAGCAAAGTCGGGCTCGCCGAAAGTTCCAAACCAAAATTTTCAAAAGTTCAAAGCTGGTGTGTGATGTCTAGGGCCTTTCGGCTGATCGGCGACACCAATCGGCGAACTAAAACTAGCTCGCCAAAAGTTATAGTGTATTTTAAGGAATTAGGGGCGCAGAAGGGCGATCAAGAAGCACTTTCGGTGAGTCTTCGAGTGAACTCGGCGAACTCAGGCGTATCGCCGAAAGTTACACAATGAAACTCAACATTTTAGGGAAATTAAGGGCGATCTAGGGGGACTTAGACGAACCACCGAACCAATCGGCGAGCTCGACCTAGCTTGCTAAATGGTCCTTCATGCCAAGTTTTTACCCCACTCTTCAAAAGCAAACCCGCACTCCACAAAATTAAAATTAAACACTTACACTATGAAATTAAAGCAAGACCCATACTACCCATGCCCTCGGAGTACTCAGACTTCCCCCGATTTGGCCAAAATTGGTCACTTGACATCTTTTGCCCTTTAGAATGACGTCAACCGCTCCCTAATAGGGAAAAATATGACACTTGGTACAATGCGGGGTTACTCAGACTTCACCCCGCTAGACCCAACAAAAATTCAGCACAACCCAACAATTTCGACTCGATTGCAACAAGAAAAGACACGGGAATCATGATTAAAGGCCGAATAATTACTATTTCACTTAAAAGTAGGAAAAAAAACACTCATACGATGATTACCCAAATATATTCAACAACAAAATACCTATTTCATTCGAGTTCAACCACATTTAGAGTTCGGGGTTCGGAAAACCAACCTTTATGCCGAAAAAGAATTTGAAATGGTAGGCGGCAAAGAATTTCCAAAATCAGTACGCGAGCAAAGATTCCCAAACGAAATGAAGGTAAAAAATGCAAAATATGAAATACTAATATCAGGGTGAGAGTACGGGAGTTGAAAAGGTGAGAAATTGAAGGATTTTTTAATTTAAAATTGTTTGGCCCTTTAAAACTTTTCAGTTCGCATGCCAGTCGGCGGAGTAAGTCATGCCTGCCGACCCACTTGGTGATACGCCGAGTGGTGCTTTAGCCTGTCGAGTTTTACAGAACCTCTAGCAAGCCAGGTGGTTCCAACGGCGGTCCAAGTCGGGCTCACCGACCAGACTTTTGGCTCGCCTATTGCCCATTTTCCAACACTTTCACTTTTCAACCTGCAAAATTAACACCGATTATTCAAAAACAAAACTAAAGCATCAAAAACTTGGGTTGCCTCCCAAGAAGCGCCTTATTTAACATCGTGGCACGATAGAGATACCAACTCAAACTTTATTTTTGGGATTTGCCATTGTGTCACTAGGCAACCCTCATTTTGGCCTTGGATTCAAATGAGTCAGGATTTGACCCATTTCTGTCTCTAATTGCTTTATTGACACTGAATGTGAGGTGACCGTCTGGTTAAGTGTAGAGACGTCTTCTTTCATTTCTTTCAAAACTTTGTCCGAACCTTCTACCTTATTGAGAATGCGTGAAAGCATGTCTTCCGTGCGGACATTTTCTGAGTCAGCCCTTGGTTCCTTAGGCTTTTGACACTCAGGAAGTGGGACGTACCTATCTTTTTCACCATCTCTTTCCTTCTAAGTGGCGTTACGATCATGCCATTCTCTGTCACGATCTCTCCATCCATCATCTCTATTCCAACCCAGATTTCCACCCCGCCTTGGATAGTTTGCACGAAAACCTCCTCCTTGATTTGCAAGGAAGTTTACTTCCTCATTATACAATGCCTCAAAATGTGCCTCATCGGGGTTTGCTCCACTAACACCCATAACATTTGCACTCTTCGACCCACTGCCTATCACATTTTTCGACAATAAGTCCAGTTGGGTCATCATTTTGGCTATGTTTTGGTCTCTCTCTTGATCCTTCTCGATCTGTTCTTTTGTCATTCTAAAGGTGAGAGGAGACACTTGGTCCTCACGAGTGTACCATGCTCTATTGATTTTTTTCATGCGATCAAGGAGTCGACATGTGACCTCCCAAGGCTGTTGCATTATACCACCGGGAACAAGTTGATCAGCAACCCATTTGTTCACCGAGTCAAGACTCCTGTAAAAGTAGTGCAACAAGACATCGCGGGGAATACCATGAGTTGGGAATTGAAGTAATAGCTTTTGAAACCTTAGCCACGTCTCGTGGATTGGTTCACCCTCCAACTATTTAAAACCTTGAATACTATCCCTTAGCGTCATTATTTTTGACGGGGGAAAGTATCTCACATAGAAAGCTGCGGTAAGCTCATCCCAAGTGGTAATGGAGTTCCTTGAGAGATCAGCTATCCACTTGGTGGCTTCTCCCATCAAAGAAAATGGAAATAATCAAAGATGGACCGATTCTTGAGAGATGTTCTTGAACGAGAACGGTCCACAAACGTCAATGAAATTCTGAATGTGCTCATGGGGATCCTCATGAGCCAACCCTCCAAACAATCCTTTCAATTGTAGGAGATGAAGCATTGTGCAAGTGATGTGAAAAACAACATTCCCTTCAGCATGAGGTAGACGTATAGCTCCGACACCACCCAATCGGATAGGGTCGTTAACATCGTTCAAATTCCCTATATCATCTTGGTGGCCAACTTCACTACCATTGCTCCCATTTATGCTCATTTCTTCTTCTGTTCAACACAGCCTATGATGATAGCTAAATGGGTTGTATGGGGCCTCTTGGGGTATTATACGTTATGTTACGCCTAGGGGATACCTTGGGTCGTGACAACTCTAAAGTTATGTGATAGAGTTGAACTCTATAAGGGTCTTCCTCCTAACTCTTGTTCTATGCATTTTCAAAATATGCCTCCATAAAGAGCTTCGTTGAGAAGTAATGTTAATGACCATGTGGAAGCCAAAGTTCCTCAAGCTCTGGTTGATCCTTTGGCCTAGCAAGTCTCACGTGCAGAGTTTAGGGCTGCTTTCCAAGTGTTGGCTCGAGCCATGACCACACAAGCAAATAGAGAGGTTGTAACTATTGTGAACCCAATTGTAGGTACAATGGAAACAAGGGTTAGAGACTTCACAAGAATGAATCCTCCATAATTTTATGGTTTGAAACTGGATGAGGATCAACAAGAGTTCATTGAGGGAATCCATAAAATTGTGGACATCATGGGAGTGACTTTGGTGGAGAATGTGGATTTGGCTGCTTATCAATTAAAAGGGGTTACTCAAGTTTGGTATGATCAATGGAAGGAAGAAAGGCCTTTGGATGCGGGTCTATTGGATTGGGACAAGTTCAAAGGGGTGTTTCTTGATCGGTTCTTTTTCCTTGAAATGAGGAAAGCTAAAGTGCAAGAGTTCAGAAATCTAATGCAATAGAACATGAGTGTGAATGAGTACTCATTAAAGTTCACTCAATTATCCAAGTATGCTCCGACAGTTGTTGCTGACTCTAAGGCACGAATGAGTAAGTTTGTTTCAGGTGTGTTCAAATTGGTGGTTAAAGAATGTAGAACCGCCATGTTGATTTAAGATATGAATATCTCAATGTTGATGACTCACGCCCAATAAATCAAGGAGGAAAATCTTGATACGCGCAAATTACAATCCCTAGAGAAGTATAAGTGGTTGCTGTCAAATAAAGAACCTAACTTTAGATTAGGGTCGATCCCACGAGGAATATGGTCTAGAATTAGGCTAATTTATGGTTATCTACTTTTAGTAAAATTGCTTCCATAAAAAGGGGGGATTTGAAAATAAAGTAATAGTTGATTTATTTGTTATAACAAGTAACAAGTAATCACAATTCACATTTTGTAAAATTAATATGAGATGAAAACTAGGGTACATGTGTTCACCACAAGTTCTTAACGCAGTAATTCCAATAATAGTAACTCTATCCCAGTGTTAACATGCAAGGTTGCTAAGTTATGTATCTCTTAAGTGATTGGTCATCCAAGTAGGGAATTTCACCACACAACTTGGTCCGTCTACGGGTGTATGCTTTACTAACCCTTACCCTTAACCTCAGATTAGCCTTCGCGGTAGGTGTGTCAAGCTATTAGATAGCGGATTATCACGTCTAAATCTCCGTTGTTTAATCTCTTTCTCATTCATTACTTCCTTGGTCTGGCAAGGGAATGCGGCGATTTCTAACATTGTACACCGTCAAAAAGCATTCGAACCGAAAGGATTAACTATACATGCATAAACACTACTCAAGAATTACTTAATTATTGGTTTTACGTTGTGGATTTAACTATTAATGCTTGAATAATGACAACTCATATTAGGGTTTGAAATATAAATCATGAACTTACAATTAGAATAAATGAAATCCAAAATCTTGAATTGAAGAACAAATGCAAATTGCATAAACCAACTTTAAGAATTAAATAACGAAAGTGTTCGCAAAATAATTTCGAAAGTCAAAGTAAAGTATCACAAAAGGTCTAACAACCCAAAAACGAAAAAATACAACTAATATTTATAAAAAATATATCCTAAACAAAGTAGGAAAAGGAAGTGTAGGAAAATTCGGTTTGGGCAGCTTCATCGACGGCTGGCTACCTAAGGTCCGTCACACGAACGAAGGCCCGTGGTCTTCCACCGTTGCTCAGCAGTTGGCAAAAATTATGTGGATTTCAATCGACGGTCATGAACCCCGACCCATAGGTATAAACATGGATCGTCATGTACACTCGTGGTTCAAATACTGGAACTCAACTTTCTAAAGTCATCGACGACCCATAAACGACGGTCCGTTATCCGACTTACGACTCGTCAATTGTTGTCTTGGTTCCACATTTAGTCAAACTTCCTTGAAAACTCTATCCATGCCTCCACCTACGGCTCGTCAACTGAACGACGGCTCATAGATGGGCTCATATGTTGATATTTTCCTGCTGCTTCAGCTGCTTTCAACTCCAACTGCTCCAAACCTATTTCCTGCAAAATTTGATCAAAATATCATCACATCTAATAACAAAATGGTTAAGACGCATGAAAAATTCAAGTATAATGCATGAAAAATACTGTAAATTTACGGTACATCAACACTCTCAACTTAAAATCGTTGCTTGTCCTCCAGCGACACAAGAAAACTCTAAACGACACTTATGCAGAAGCACACACAAATTCAAGCAATCATATGGCACTTTCTATAAATTACCCTATTTAACTCTTTTTTTAGGACAATGCAAATCTATTCATTTAGACTTTACAAGCTAACCCATGCGGATCATAACATGACATAGACCTACCAACGGACATCATCACATACACAAACAATAATCACCAAGCTACCAATTCTTCAACAATGTAACTTCTGCCCTTATCATAAAGAAATCCATTTTTCACACAAAATTTGATGTTTTAGCTAGAGACTCAGTATACACTCACACTCAGAAGTGAATTTAAATACAGTTAGTGTTCAATACCATAGGCTTTCCCTTATTTTCTCAGCTTTGACATTCCAAACTGGTTACGTAGGATCACTATAAGACTTCCTTAGCTTGTAACATAGGCTTAGGGTTAGGTGTGGTAAATTTGTTTATTTAGTGACTTTTCTACCCTCCTTGACATTACATTGGATATTTTATCTCTTGCACAACCAATTCTGATATCGTCTTGTTTTCTACTCTTCTCCTTGTGACTCGTCTAAGAGCGGGTGTGACTTTGACTTAACATTCTTGTTTGTTTCATCTTTTCTTCATCTTTTATTCAAGCATTTCATTCTTTTTTTTCTTTTTATGATTTAGTCACACCAATCATTATACTCTTTCTTATCTTTTTCCTTTTTTTCTACAAACAACTCTTCTCACACCCTTTTTGTAGTTTTCCTTTACCATAGCCACCCTCAACTTATGTATTTTGCATGAGTTGAGGTGCACAATGTCCTAGAGAAGACCAGGGCCAAGATTACGGTACATTCTGAAGTAGCCAGCCTCAACTTAGGTTTTTAGCCTGAGTTGAGGTGCACAATGTCCAAGGAGGGACCAGGGCCAAAACATACTTTTTTAGGGAAAGTGAGCTGGGTGTATTGAAAGAAATGGTATTCGTTAGGCTCAAACAATTGGATCAAAGGGAGCATTTATTTCTTTTGGTTGGTTGCTTTTAGGCTTAAGTAGGCTCATTATCAACAACGGCCTATGATCATTTCCCAATTTTTAGTCTAAATCATCTTAGCAAGACTAACGAGGCAAGTTCTAGATTGGCACGTACTATATGAATATACAAACAACCTCACACACTCATGGCACATTGTTTCACTATCAAATCATTAATATATATGGTTTAAGTTATAGCTTAAGGCATGTTTTCGTATCGGTTCGTATCATGTTATATAAAGATCCAACACATTCAACTCATCAAGCCCATAGATATAGCACATAAGAAAAATTTGGAGGGGTAGTAATTTTCATGCTCTTATGCCATCATGCTTTTATTTTCAGTCTACTTCTACATTCATACTATCCTAAACATGTCGGTTCAACAGAAATTAAGACAATTCCTTGGGGAAAAAGAGCACAGGCAATAAAACCCCTAGAAAGGATTGTGAGTTGGGTTACTCAGACTTCACCCTACACTCACAATCCATTCACCCCAACCTCACAAAAATATGGTGGAATATCCTCAATGTAAAAAAATATAATGTAATACATCTGGTGAGACAAACCTGTGGCGCATAGGTGGCGAAGACCCATCAAGAAGCGGGTGGGTTTGGTTGCTCGGAACCCGCTAGATCAGTACGAGTGACATCCTTAGTAACGTCTTAAACAGTATTTGGAGCACCATCAGTAGTGTTCCTCGATATAGATACACCCACAGCCAACTCTATAACTCTCTGCTGCCTCAACTCCTCATCAAGAATAGACTGGTGCTGGGTTACCGCAAGCTACTACTTCTCCCTTTTTCTAGCCCATCTATCCTCCTCTGGATCAGTAGTGTGCCCAAAAGTGTGTGCACGCTTACCAACCACATGAGGGGGGTCAACAGAAGGCATCTCATCTCTAAATAGCGAACTCAACACCACATCATCAATATCTAACTCGGATGTAGGCTCTGGGATAGCCTCTGCTTGAGCAACAAGAGCATCAACATCAGCTAATAATTTGGCTAACTCTGTTTGGAAAGTAGCGAGATCAATCGTGGTCCCATGCTGAGGCCTCTCCATCACCCTGAGCTCAAATACATTTATCCTCTGATGCACTCCCTGAATCTTCCTATCAACTGCTGCCTCCATCATTGCTTCCGACTCCTCAACAAACTTCTTCATCCAAGGCCGCATATGTTGTAGATGAGTGGCCATCTAAGTCTCCCACTTTTGGACTCGAACGATTGGTAGTAAAGAAAATGCAGACAGGGTAGGAGCACGAGGTGTGCTCGCAGCATGACCGGATGAAGTGGAAGGGGGAGCTTGTACATCGAGCTCTGCAGTAGTGGCTGGAATAGTTTCATTATCTGCCCGCTTGACCCCAACCTGCTAAACATAAACAACAGTAGCATCACCCATGGGCGGTAAATCAATTTGTATACCTTTTCTAGGAGAGACTGGGTTCACATCATCTTTAATGAGGCCCACATCAACTGTGTTAGTCACCTCTACTTATCACAAGGCCACACTGGCACTAAAGCCTCTCTACATAGCTGAAAAATGAGGAAGGGAAAGGACATGGTGGTCGTCCTTCAGAACGCCCTCTCATGTATCTCTACAATGAGAATCCTGGAGAAATCAATCTCTAAACCTGCCATAATAGCTTCCAGCATCACCCCTCGATCCTAAGTCACCACATTATCTGCCTGTGTATTGGATAATATAATCCGTATGTTGGACCAGAAAAACATTACTGCAAAGCTCAAAGTTTCCTTTTAGAGAGGCAATATCCTATCACACACCCATTTGGTACTCTCTCCATCCTCCGCAATATGATGGGCCATCCATCTAAGTAGGGACTCTCACTACTCAGCGTCCTTCATGAAGGCTCTACTCTGTAAAATCCCCATCCTGTAGTCATACTTTGTTGTATTAATCGGCAGAGTATGTGTAGGGCCGTAAGTAAAATGGCAGATGGTGGTATCTAAGAGGTCAATGGAGAAACCCCACACCAATGTAGTCAATAGAAGAGGTTGAGCTAATGTCTTATCTCGTGGTGGCATGGCATTCTCCACCGTCACTGCATAGGAAGCATAGAGCTCCCTAACCATCTCCGAGCTATACATTCCCAGATTTTCCACCATCCACTCGCACCTGTGCCGGGTGAACAACTCATGAATCTGTAGCACAGTGTGGAGGCTGCCAGTAAGTACCCGTCTCTCCACGGTGATGATCTGGGCAAACTTGTCATGCTCATTTACAAACATCCCATCTTCATATATCAAGTACATCCCGTGGACGCACCACCTATTGGGCTCCGTGGTCAAGAGGATCGTCTCATAACGAGTACCGGGAGGGTCATGGGCCAATCTCGAACTAGTGGCATCATAAGCTGAGGCATCAACTGAATCAGAGGTGGAGTCGGAACCGGAACTAGACAGTGACTCCAGTTTTCTGTATTGGAAGGTTGGGCCCTCTCCTCATAGTGGGGGGCATCATCATGCCAGGGTGAGTCCTCCTCATCCGACACCAGAATCTTCTTAGACCAGTGCCTCGTGGTCATTAGTGCACTTGGGGGACCTTTTGTATTCGTATGCTCAGGTGCATACTGCGACCCACTGGATTCATCAATAAGCCAGAATGAAGGTGCCACAGACTTGGTCTTTCCTTGTCTTTTGTAAGTGTGCACTTTCTTTGGCACCATTTTACTTGTAAGAGACATTAGTAACCAAAGTACCCAAAACAAACCAATAAAAAAATTTAAAACAAAATGTGGAACTAAAAAATAAATCTAGGCAGTAGCTGTTTTTGGGACCTATGGTAGATACTGATGGGTCGTCTAATGAAGCACGGATTATCGATGCCCACCGTAGGTCAAGAAGCCAAATTTTAGGTCCCACTAGTTGGAACAACGGTTCACCAGAACGGTCCGTCGATGGAACGATGGACCATAAGCCAAACCGTTGTTAACAACTTAAGCTATTGTAATGTGTGGCTGATCAACAGGACCAGACCTACGGTCCGAAGGTTACCCCACGGACCTTTGGTCGTGGTCGTCGACCTGTACTGGTAATAGATGCAAAACTCACAAATTCAACACAATAATTAAACATGATTTCAAATATCAAAACCACTTCTAGAACATGCATTTCCACATTTTATGGTATTTTATCATCCCTGGGGTTTCAAACATGCAATTAATCACATACGAATAGGACTAACTCGAAACCCTAAGTCAAGAACTCAATTAGAACTTAGTAATCACATATTTTCATGAAATTAATCACCAACACTCAATACACCATCATTCCAAGGGTACATTAGAACTATATAAATCAATTTTCACAAGTAATTCATACCCAAGGTCAAGTACAACTTTGTGACTTCAACTATGAATTTAATAGTTCAAGTTCGAAATCAATTACCTTACAAGTAGTGAAAAGTTGTTTCAGTGTGCCTATAGGCTTTTTTAGACTCCAATCAAGTGTGGACACTGAACCTGAACCCTTTACTTTTGATAGAGGAAAAAATGGAATTTTTGGAAGGAAGAAGAAATGGAGAATGGGGAAGGAAAGGAGGAAGATGGGTATTTATGTGTGAAGTGGGGGAGATTAATGGGTGTATATGGATGTGAAGGGGCGGAATTTTGAGAGATTAACCGTTTGTAACAGTTGGGAAATAAGAGGGAAATGGGGGATGTGTTTAAACTTGAAGGGTTTTATAAGTTTGGGGTACGGGTCGGGTCGACTGACTAACCCTAACTTTGACCCACGAAAGCCCGTCGACGGTCTGTGGGTGAAACAATCGTCTGTGGTTCCTTCAACACTTAGTAAATTTTTAGAAAGCATATCTGGGATCTACGGATACCATCTACGGATAGGAACCGTAAAACCTACACCAGCAATTTTCTAAAGTTTTCCTCTTCACTTTCCTACACACGTAACTAACATTAGGACTTCCTTTTTATCTGTTCATGACTCTTTTTGGAAAAGGACCCTAATCTACCCTAATCTAGCCAATACTACGACTCAAAAATAATGAAATTCAACAGAAAAAAAAGCTAAAAATTATAAAAATCAATAAAACTCCTAAAATTCCCTAGATTTTTCATCATGGGTTGCCTCATAAGTAGCGCTTGATTTAACATCGCGACACGACACAAACACTCTGATTACTCAAACTTCATCAAGACTCCATTTTTTATCACCACATTGACTTCCTCAGACTTTCCCAAGCAGATATTTATCCATTGACCGTTCACCTTGAACCTAATTCCTTCATTACTCTCAAGTTCAACCACTCTGTGTGGAAATACTTGTATCACTTTGAATGGCCCATTCCACTTGGATTTGAGATCGCTAGGAAACAAGCGCAACCTTGAGTTGAATAAGAGCACCAAATCACCGGGAACAAATTCATGCTTTTCGATCTTTTGATCATGGTACCTCTTTATCTTCTCCTTGTACAAGATTGAACTTTCATACGCTTTTAGGAAAAACTCATTGAGCTCATTCATCTCATTCAATCTTTGACTTGATGCGGCACCCCAATTTAAATTCAGCTTCTTGAGTGCCCACATTGCTTTGTGCTCTAACTCTACAGGCAAATGGCAAGACTTCCCATATACAAGTTGGTAACGGGAAATACCTATGGGAGTTTTGAATACAGTGTGATAGGCCCACAGAGCATCATCAAGCCTTCTTGAGTGATCAATTTTGTTTACATTAACAATCTTTGCAAGGATTTGCTTAATCTCTCTATTCGACACTTCAACTTGCCCACTAGACTGCGGATGATAAGGAGTTGCTATGTTGTGACGAACACCATACTTCTCAAGCAACGTGTTGAATAACTTATTATAAAAGTGAAAACCGCCATTGCTAACTTATTATACGCTTTTAGGAAAAACTCATTGAGCTCATTCATCTCATTCAATCTTTGACTTGATGCGGCACCCCAATTTAAATTCAGCTTCTTGAGTGCCCACATTGCTTTGTGCTCTAACTCTACAGGCAAATGGCAAGACTTCCCATATACAAGTTGGTAACGGGAAATACCTATGGGAGTTTTGAATACAGTGTGATAGGCCCACAGAGCATCATCAAGCCTTCTTGAGTGATCAATTTTGTTTACATTCACAATCTTTGCAAGGATTTGCTTAATCTCTCTATTCGACACTTCAACTTGCCCACTAGACTGCGGATGATAAGGAGTTGCTATGTTGTGACGAACACCATACTTCTCAAGCAACGTGTTGAATAACTTATTATAAAAGTGAAAACCGCCATTGCTAATAATCGCCCTTGGTGTACCAAATTTGGAGAAAATATTTTTTTTTTAGAAACTTGGTGACACTGTTCCCTTCATTGTTTGAGAGCGCAACACCTTCAACCCATTTAGACACATAGTCAGCCTCTACAAGTATATACTTCATCCCATTTGAGCTAACAAACGGCCATAAAGTCAAGACCCCATATATCAAACAACTCAATCACCAGTATCGGGTTCATTGGGAGTTCTTACTTCCTTGAAATACCTTCTTCTCTTTGACAACGATCACAAGACTTAGCGAAATCATGAGCATCTTAGTGAATAGTAGGCCAATAATACCCACACTGCAAGATCTTATGTGCAGTCCGGATACCACTATGGTGTCCACCAACAGGAGACGAATGACAAGCCTCCAATATACTTATTATCTCAACCTCGGGCACACAGCGACGAATAATCCCATCAGCAAAAATATGAAACAATTAAGGCTCTTCCCAAAAAAAATTCTTCACATTAGACATGAATTTTCTTCTTTGGTTGAATGAAAGATCCAAAGGCACCAAATCACTTGCCAAATAATTGGCCAAATTTCTAAACTATGGGATAATGTCAAAAGAAGCAGCTAATACCTGTTCATCAGGGAATGCATCATTTATCTCATCTCCATCTTCTAACTTTATCATAGCCTCTTCTTCTAATCTGGACAAGTGATCAACCACTTTGTTTTCTGTTCCCTTTCTATCTTTCACTTCAAAGTCAAATTTTTGCAGCAATAATACCCATCTAATCAGTATTGGTTTTTCATCCTTCTTTGCAATAAGAGACCTCAATGTTGAATGATCATTATGCACAATAACTTTAGTGCCAAGCAAATAAGATCTGAACTTCTCAATCGGGAAGACTACAACAAGCAATTCTTTCTCAGTAACAGTAAAGTTCTTTTGAGCAACATTCAAATCTTTGCTCTCATAGTATATAGGATGAAGAATTTTCTCTCGCCTTTATCCTAATACTACACTAAGTGCCACCCCACTTGCATCACACATCACTTCAAACGGTTGTCTCCAATACGGTGAAATAATGATTGGTGCAGAAGTCAACTTCTCTTTCAACCCCTCAAATGCTCTCAGACAAGCATCATCAAACTAAACTTTGACTCTTTTTTGAGTAGTTTTCACAATGGGTGTGCAATTTTCAAGAAATCCTTTATGAACCTCCTATAGAAACCTGAATGCCCTAGAAAACTTCTAACACCTTTTACAAAGATGGGTGGTCGTAGTTTTTCTATCATTTTAGCTTTTGCTCTATCGACTTCAATTCATTTTCGCAAAATTCGATGGCCCAAAATTATACCTTCTTTCACCATAAAGTGATATTTCTCCAAATTGAGCACAATATTGCACTCTTCACACCGTTTCAGCACTTCATCTAATGAACCAAGCAATCATCAAAAAATCACAACTACAGAGAAATCATCCTTAAATACCTCAATTTTTTCCTCCACCATATTAGAAAATATTGACATCATCCAACGCTGAGAATTCACCGGCGCATTACACAACCCAAAGGAAATCCTCTTGAAAGAAAAATTTCCATAAAGACAAGTGAAGGTGAACTTCTCTTGGTCTTTCGGAACTATGGAGATCTGATTGTAGCCCGAATACCCATCTAGAAAACAATACCAACCCTTTCCAGCAAGAGGATCTAACATTTGGTCCATGAACGACATAGGGAAGTGATCTTTTTCAGTCCATCCATTCAACTTACAATAGTCCATACAAACTCTCCAACCAGTCACCAGCCTCATTGGATTGAGCTCATTCATTGCATTGGGAAACACAATTATTCCTCCCTTCTTTGGCACAGATTGCACTAGACACACCCAACTACTAGGATATACAACTCAAGCATCAAACCACTTAATGATTTCTTTCTTCACAACCTCTTGCATCGATGGATGCAATCTTCATTCGGGCTTAATACTTAGCTTGCTATCCAGCATAAGTTGAATTTTTTTAGAACAGATACCCAGTGGGATACCAATAATATCAGCAATAGTCCATCTGATAGCCCTTTTTAATCGCTTCAAGACTGATATCAACGCCTCTACTTGCCTTTCATTCAAGTCAATAATAATAATAACAGGCAAAGTACTATTTTGGCCCGAAAAGACATACCACAAATGAGATGGAAGAGCCTTAAGCTCCAACTTCAGATCCTTAAGCAAAGATTGTCTCGCAGGCGGAGTGTCTCGATTCTTTAAATAAAGATCCCATTTCTTTTGTTGACGACGAGAAAAATTTACCCCATCAAGTGCAACTACTAGCTCATCATATTCATCAATACCATCTCCATCAAAATTCATGATCATAATCGCTAACTCCACAACACCAAGTTTCTCCTCAATAGACACCTTTGACACTACCTCAACAGTATGATTCATTACAGAAACTGCCTTAAGATCACTAGCATGCTTCATAGATCTGCAAATATTAAAAATTAGCTCTTCATTATTCAAATGAAACTTCATATGCCCCTTTTCCATCAACTAAAGCACGCCCAGTAGCAAGAGATGGTCTCCCTAAGATCATGGGGACCTCAAAATCAACTTCACAATCTAATATAACAAAGTCTGCCGGAAAGATAAATGTCTCAACTTTCACAAGGACATCTTGAAGCACCCCAATCGGTTTCTTCACAGTATGGCCAGCCATGAGAAGCCGTATTGCAGTTGGTTTTGGGGGCTCCCAAGACTAGATTTTTGTATATAAACAAGGGCATTAGATTAATGCTAGAACCTAATTCATATAGAGCCTTGGCGAAATGCAATATACCAATAGTACATGGAATAGTAAATGCTCCAGAATCCTTCTTCTTTTGCACTAACGATATAGTAGAAATCACACTACAATGCTGCAACTTGTCATCATCTTCTAAATTGACATCCCTCTTCTTAGTCACCAAATCCTTCATGAATTTTGCATACCCCGATATTTTCTCAAGTGCTTAAATAAAAGGAACATTTATGGATAATGGCTTCAGCAACTCAAGTCTCAACATGAACGGAATGAAAATGAAAAGACTAATGAACTATAACTATCTGTCTATGAAGCCTCTAATACTATGAGGGATGTCAAGACAAGACCCCCGATCATCCTAACAACTGAAATGATAAAGCAATATAAAAAGAGATCCTCCGGAAAGCAAGGTGGCTCACCAAATGACTCTGAAATGCTCAATTGGATCAATGAAGCGCTGGATGATGATCCTGGTTACCTGTATCTGCATCATAAAATGATGCAGGCCAAATGGCGTCAGTACATTGAATGTACGAGCATGTGAGGGGAAGTCTAAACAACACATAAGCTTGAACTTAAATCTGAAAGAAACACTTACCTCAGCTTTACTCAACTCATGGATACTCAACTCAATGCAGAAATAAACAACAATAGAGATGCAGTTTATATAAAGCATTTAAAGCAGTAGATAACATCTCAAAGTATTTGGAATTAAAATAATATCTCAATTGCATATAAGAATACAAAAATAAAAACTGTTTGGGAGATTCTCTAACCGACAACCATCATTATGAGCTATGTGATGATACATCGTCTCACCCACGCTGCCAGAACTGTCCTATAACTTGCCGGGATATAGAACGCCTCAACTAAGTGGATCCACTAGTCTATGCTAAAAATCATTAATGAATCATCTAAAAAGTATGACCCTTTCTACCCACGGTGGCTACATGGTTTATTGAGACTTGAGTTATTATGAACTCGTCCCCATATTGATGCTCAATACTACTCCAAAAATATATTCAACTCATGTGTTTAAAAATATTACTCTTTCTCTGTGGTTTGAGGTTATTACTCAAAAGCTTATCTCTTAAAAGAGATGGAACTCAAAACCACTCATGAAAACTCTTTTTGAAATTGGTGTTTCCTCTCATATTAAATGTGAAAACATTTACTCTTTGGGAATACTTAGTCCCCATATAACATTTTAAAGAAAATGAACTCGGCTCTACTCTTTCTGAAACTCAGTGCATATGTCTTAAAACAATTGTAAAAGACTTTTGAAAAGTCTCTAAGAACTCTCTTGACTTGACTCTTAGCTCTACCTTGAATTTGAATTATGGAATCAAGGGTTATGATCTCATGTTATGGATGATCTCACGATGTTTAAACATACCTTAGAGTGTAGAAAATAACTAGTAATATAGGTACGATTCGAGGGAACTCAAACGGAAAGAAGTGGGAAAGGGTAGAGGACTTGGCGACCCTAGCGTATTGAGTGGCGCAGGGCGCCAGAGCCCTAACTACAGAACCTGGGTTGGGCGCACTAAGTGGCGCGGCACCCCAGAGCCCATCTTACAGACCATCATGTGGGGCGTACTGAGTGGCGCGGTGCCCCACCCCTTTTCCCAGAATGTTGGACAAACTTCCTTACTCATGTTTCGACCCTAATTCATCTAGATTTGAATGGATTCTTCCCCAATCACTTAAGATTTGAATACCCAACCATAGTGTACAACAATCTACTCGGAAAAAAAACCTTAAATCTCATGCAATTATCTCAAGAACTCCCCAAAACCTCAACAATCAAGATCCCAAGAGAAACTTCAACAAAAATCCTTCAAGAACTCAATTACTCTACTTTCAAGAATGTAAAAACGCTGAATTAATCGTGATTGGTGCGTGGGTGAACGAACCTAACGCTATGTGAACTCACATACCTTTTAGGAATTAACCCTTGTCGAAATCCGCAACGAAATCATCAAGAACTTGACGAACGATTGACTTTTCTCCTTTTTCTCCTCTTCTTGAACTTCTCTCAAAGCCCTAGCGTACTTTAGGATTTGTAAAACTGAACCAAATCAGTTTAGACCCCTAAATATTACCAATTTTCTAATTAAGCTAATTTGGTAAGGAAAAGACCAAAATACCCTTCTTAAATCTGGGTGACTTTCCTGAACTGTACAATCTGACTTCAAATGAGCATATATCCCTCATACAAGCTTGAAAATTAGCAAACTCGGTGGCGTTGGAAAGATAATTCCAAAACCTTTCATTTGGTATCTTATAGCCCACCTAACTTATCATGTACTGAAAGTTACAGTCGTTTGAAGTTGACCCAAAACTCATACTTAGCATAACTTACCAAAATTTTCCAAATTTAATCTTTCCATAAATGGTTTCTTTCGAATTCTAGTTCTTTCAAAAAACCGGGGTGTTACAATATCTCCCCCTTTGGTACATTCATCCTCGAATGAGATTACTCTTAGTAGGCTAAGGGTGTAACATCTAACATTTAGCTCAAACACCCAACAACTAATATATATACCCAACTTGCCAACTTAAAATAAATGCCAAGAAAGGATTAGTACCTTAGTCTGGATCTTCTCCAGACTCGAAGAGATGTGGGTATCTCTTCTTCATGTCCTCCTCAGCTTCCCAAGTAGCTTCCTCAACAAACTGATTTCTCCAGAGAACCTTAACCGATGCTACCTCCTGGTTCTCAACTTGCGAATCTGGCGGTCCGAAATCTGAACATGAATCTCCTCGTAAGATAATCTATCCTTAATACCAATATCTTCAGTAGGTATGATAAGTGAAGGATCTCCCATACACTTCTTCATCATGGAAATGTGAAATACCGGATAAACCGCTGCTAACTCTTAGGGTACCTCTAACTCATAAGCTACATTGCCAATCCTCTTGGATATCCTATAGGGACCAATATATCGGGGACTAAGTTTCCCCTTCTTACCAAATCTCATAACACCCTTCATGGGTGAAACTTTCAAATAAACCCAATCATTTACTTCAAACTCTAAGTCTCTTCTCCTAACATCGGTATAGGATTTCTAACGACTCTGCGTTGTTTTCAATCTCTCTTGAATAACCTTCACTTTGTCCATAGCTTGATGAACTAAGTCTGGTCATATCAACCCAGCTTCACCAACTTCAAACCATCCAATCGGAGATCTGCATCGTCTCCCATAAAGAGCCTCGTAAGGAGCCATCTGGATGCTAGAGTGGTAACTATTGTTATAAGCAAACTCAATGATAGGTAGGTGATCATCCCAATTACCCTTGAAATCAATCACACAAGCCCTCAACCTATCTTCTAAAGTATGAATAGTGCACTTTGCTTGACCATCAGTTTGAGGATGAAAAGCAGTACTCAAGTTCACCT
This sequence comes from Solanum etuberosum, assembly GCA_029582245.1. Taxonomy (NCBI): domain Eukaryota; kingdom Viridiplantae; phylum Streptophyta; class Magnoliopsida; order Solanales; family Solanaceae; genus Solanum; species Solanum etuberosum. The sequence goes on from JAJONR010000725.1 coordinate 26,030, forward strand.
TTCAACCCAAACCTTTCTGGAATGACTTTCAAACTTTTGCAGTAAATTGTGCACCTCTATCCGAAATAATGGATACCAGAACTCAATAAAGTCTGACTACCTCTTGAATATATAAGTTAGCATAATCTTCTGCTGAATGTATAGTCTTTACCGGTAAGAAATGGGCAGATTTAGTCATTCGATCTACAATCACCCAAATTGAATCATGCTGCCTGAGAGACCGTGGTAAACCTGTAATGAAATCCATATTGATCACTTCCCACTTTGTAACACCTCAAATCTAAAAATGAAGAAAAATCCTAGTTTTCAAAAACTGGTGCCAGTACCGACGGAACCACCCACGGACCGTAGGTGGGGCCACGAACCGTAGGTGGGGTTCCGTAGTTAAGCCCAAAATCTTTATAGTCTCAGATCCCACCCACGGTCGACCAGTACGGTCCGTGGTTGGACCTGCGGACCGTAGGCCTGACCGTAGGTGAGGGTCAGCAGCCAGTTAGAGGGAAATTGTTATTGGGTCAACTTCAAACGGTCATAACTTTTAATACAAAAGGAATTAAGTGGCCTATACCTATAAAATTAAAGATAATTAAATACTCTTTCCAACGCCACCGAGTTTGCTAAAATCCCATCTCGGCGTAAAAAGTTATGCTCATTTTAGTGAAGCCCTTTCGGGCAGACTTGACCGACGACCCCTACCTACGGTTGGTAGGTCAAACGATGGTCCATAGGTCCCTCCGTGGATGTCCTTCGTCAACTTTTAAGTTAGGGTCATTTAGGTCTTTTTCCTATGTGTTGGGCACTTAAACTTCATCGTTTGATGCCTAAACTACGTCGTTTCATTCAGCTTAAGCCTAATAACTTAGTCAAACATACCCAGAACCTTTATTCACCAAAAATCATCCAAACTTGGAGCAAAAAGGAGGGGGAAAGTCGACCAAACCTCCCAAGAACAAGCAGCAGCGTTCTTCAAAGTTTTAGCCCCGAAATCGAAGGATTTCTCCATAGATTTCGTCACCAGGTATGTGGAATTTGACTAGTGGGTTCCTTTCATTCACTAGGTCGTAGAATTCAATCAGATTCTTGAGTCGCTATATCTTGCTTAGACTTAGGGTTTCTAAAACCTTAGATATTGGTTGTGATTTAGCTGTTATAGTATTCTTAATCAGATTATCATGTTTTCATGAAATCGTTGCTTAGTTCCTTGCATGAAACTCAGAACCCTAGTTGTGTAGATTCTCTTAGTTCATGAATTACACTTGCTAGGTCAGTTAAATAGATACACATGCTCCAGTTTCGAATGTTTCATCGTCAGTACATAAATGTGCATTCTCAGATTTGCATATCAAAATATTGAGCTATCTAGTATTTCAGTTATGTTATGTCATACATATTTCCAGTTGGGAGTAGGCTAAGTGCTGAGTTGGACTAGGATTCAGCGTACCCTCATAGTCCCAGAACTACGTGCCCCCGTAGGTTTATAAGTCCCCTCTGTTGGGCATTAGATTTAGCGATCACGCCAGTCATGCCTTTTTATCCTTGGCAAGGTATATTGGGTCCTCTCGATGAGGGCATATACATCAGACTCCACGTTTAGGTCACGTGGTTTTATGTCGGTTAATAGTAGCTCCCACAGTTAGACTCTAGTGCATTTGACCAGATTTTCAGTTATACTTCAGTATTCAGTCTCAGCATGTTAAATTCATGATTAGTATTTGGTCATTGCATTTAGCTAAGTTTTCAGTTATATTTCAGTATATATGTTTCTGTTCAGATTATGTCATTGCTAAGTTATGTCTGTTCACCTTTTATACTTTGTTCAACTATTATCTATATCCTGCATTCTCAGTACATTCCAAGTACTGACGCATACTCTGCGCTACATCCTTTCATGATGTAGGTTCAGGTATTCAGCATCAAGATCACGCATAGATCAGTTCTCGATCCATTTTCAGCAGCTTTAGTGGTGAGTCCTCATACTTCGAGGACAATAGACATGATTTTCATATTCAGTCTTTTATTTCAGTTTTTCAGTTTTGCTAGAGTTAGCTGGGGGGATATCCCAGCAACTTTAGTCAGTAGAGGCTTTCCAGACATAGTATTAGATTCAGCTTTAGATTAGAGTGAATGTTCAGTATCGTTGAACTCTTAGTAGTTTTATTTATATTTAGATCAGCACTGGGTATTCCCCATCTTTCAGTTATCTCTTGTTTTAGCTTCCGCACAGTATATCTCTATCCAGTTGTTTTAGTATGCTTATGATATGCTAGCTTCAGGGTTAGCTTTGTGTATCTCGTGATCCTAGGTCCCGTGTTTACGTCAAGGGGGTAGCCTCGGGGCGTGACAAACTTGGTATCAGACCATTAGGTTCAAGAGTCCTAGGATGTCTGAAAGCCGCCTTAAGTAGAGTCATTTTCATGGGTGTGAAGTGCACCACATCTAATGAGAGAGAGCCTACGAAGTGTTTTAGGAAAACCTTCACTTTATTGCTATTCTTATCGTGGGTGGGTATGATATGATCTCCTTTCTAATTCATCGTTATGCGTTACCGATCAAGCCTCCTCGTAGAGCTTATGCATGGAATGCTAATGAACGTAATACTAATGCAGTTCCTCCAGTCCCGGACCATGCGGTTACGAATGCAGAATTCCAGAATGCGATCCAACTTTTGGCTCAGAGTGTAGCCAACCAGAACAATCAGCAGGTCTAGTTCCTACTAATACTAATGGTGGGTCAGTGGTAGCTAGAGTTTGAGATTTTGTTCGAATGAATCCACTTGAGTTTCTAGGCTCGCAGATTGGTGAGGACCCACAGAACTTCATTGATGAGGTTAAGAAAATCTTTGGAATGATGCAAGTGACTGGTAATGATAGGGTAGAGTTGGCATCCTACCAGCTTAAGGATGTAGCTCACATTTGGTTCACTCAGTGGAAGGAAAACAAGGGTGAGAATGCAGCTCCTGTGACTTGGGAATGCTTTACTGGAGCTTTTCTGGACAGGTTATTCCCGAGAGAGTTGAGGGAGGCTAAAGCTGAGGAGTTCATGAATTTGAGGCAAGGTACCATGTCAGTCCAAGAACATGGACTTAAGTTCACCCAACTCTCCAGATATGCTCCACATATGGTTGCCGATCCAAGGGCACAAATGAGTAAGTTTCTGTTTGGGGTATCCGACTTGGTGAAGACAGAGTGCAAGAATGCTATGCTATTAGAGGATATGAATATCTCTAGGCTTATGACCCATGCTTAGCAGGTTGAGGGAGATAAGCTTAGGGAAATGGCTTAGGACAACAATAAGGCTAGAATAGGAAATTAGGATTACGCTCAACAGAAATCGGATGGTGGAAATCGCTCGAAGTTTCAGCAGATATCTTTAGCCCCAGCACCTTCCTCAGCTAGCGCTCCATCCCCTAGGTTTCGATAGGATCAGAAAGGTAGGCCATCAGGCTCTAAGTCTCAGGGGATTAATTCAGGTAACATGACTTTCGCAACTTGTCCAAAGTGTGGTAAAAACCATCCGGGCAAGTGTCTTGTGGGCAAGGAAGGGTTCTTTGGGTGTGGTCAGTCTCGCCAAAGGTTAAAGGATTGTCCTTCTGCCAGGCAGGGGCAAGGAGGTAACAACAATAAGTCTCAGTCTACAACTCCAGCAGCACCAGCAGGTCGCCCAACTCAGCAGGGTATTTTGTCTGGTACAGGTTGCAGTCAGCGCCAGAATAGGTTGTATGCTCTCACCAGGACCAGAAAGATTCTCCTGATGTTGTCACTGGTACGTTATGAGTCTTTCATTTAGATGTTTATGCATTTTTAGTTCCAGGGGCTACTCTTTCCTTTGTAACTCCCTATATAGCAGTAAATTTCCGTGTCAGTCCAGAAACTCTTTCAAAACCCTTCTCAGTCTCTACTCCAGTTGGTGACCCAGTTATAGCTAAATGGGTGTACAGAAATTGCCGTGTCACAGTCTCTCAGAAAGTCACCTCAGCAGATCTAGTAGAGTTAGAAATGGTAGACTTTGATATCATTCTAGGCATGGATTGGTTACATTCCTATTATGCCTCAGTTGATTGTAGAACTAGGATCGTTCGGTTTCAGTTTCCAAACGAGCCAGTCTTAGAATGGAAGGGTAGTAGCCCAGTGCCTGTAGGTCGATTTATCTCTTACCTTAAGGCCAGAAAGATGATCTCTAAAGGGTATGTCTATTATCTTGTTCGGGTTAAGGATTCAAATTCTGAAACCCCAACTCTTGAGTCAGTCCCAGTGGTAAATGAGTTTCCAGATGTGTTTCCAGAAGATCTTCCCGGAGTTCCTCCCGTAAGGGAAATTGACTTTGGAATTTATCTCCTTCCAGATACCCATCCCATTTCGATTCCTCCATAGAGAATGGCTCCAGCTGAGCTTAAGGAATTGAAAGAACAGTTAAAAGACCTTCTAGATAAGGGCTTCATCAGACCTAGTATTCCCCATGGGATGCACCAGTGTTGTTCGTGAAAAAAAAAGATAGTTCTCTCAGGATGTGCATTGACTATCGTTAGTTGAACAAAGCCACAACCAACAATAAGTATCCTATCCCCAGGATTGATGACTTGTTCGACCAACTTCAGGGTGCTAGTTATTTTTTGAAGATAGACCTCAGATCTGGTTATCATCAGCTTAGAGTCAGAGATAGTGACATTCCGAAAATAGCCTTCAGGACTCGGTATGGTAACTATGAATTTGTAGTTATGTCTTTTGGACTAACAAATGCTCCTGCAGCTTTCATGGACTTAATGAACAAGGTGTTCAAACAGTATTTAGATTTGTTCATTATTGTATTTATCGACGATATCCTCATATATTCTCGAAATGAGGAGGAGGATGCGACTCATCTGAGAGTTTTTCTGCAAACTCTCAAGGATTGCCAGTTATTCGCTAAGTTCAGCAAATGTGAATTCTGGTTACATTCGGTCGCTTTCCTTGGTCATGTGGTATCTAGCGAAGGAATCCGAGTGGATTCTCAGAAAATAGAGGCAGTGAAACAATGGCCCAGACCCACCTCTCCAACAGATATCAGAAGTTTCTTGGTTTGGCTGATTATTACAGGAGATTTATTGAATGATTTTCATCCATAGCTTCCCCATTGACCAAGTTAACTTAGAAGAAGGTCAAATTTTAGTGGTCAGATGAGTCCGAGAAAAGTTTCTCAGAACTGAAGACTAGGTTGACTAGAGCTCCTGTCTTGACTCTACCAGATGGTTCAGACGGTTATGTGATTTATTGTGATGCATCCAGGGTCGGCCTAGGTTGTGTGTTGATGCGGTGAGGTAACGTCATAGCTTATGCTTCTAGACAGCTTAAGGTACATGAGAAGAACTACCTGAATCATGACCTCAAGCTTGCAACTATAGTATTTACCCTAAATATTTGAAGACATTACTTGTATGGTGTTCACGTAGATGTATTCACAGATCATAAGAGCCTTCACTATGTGTTCACCCAGAAAGAGTTGAATCTTCGTCAGAGGAGATGGCTTGAATTCCTCAAGGAATATGATATGAATGTGCTTTACCATCCTGGTAAGGCCAATGTAGTGGCTGATGCTCTTAGCAGACTATATATGGGTAGTGTAGCATATGTTGAGGAAGAAAAGAAGGAATTAGCAAAAGATGTTCACTGGCTTGCTCGCTTAGGAGTTTGTCTTATGGACATGTCAGATGGTGGTGTGATAGTTCATAATAGATCTGCATATTCATTGGTAACGGAGGTTAAGGAAAAATAGGATAGTGATCCTATATTTGTCCAGTTGAAAGGCGCAGTTCATTAGTATAAATTACAGGTTTTCTCCCAAGGGGGAGATGGTGTGCTTCGTTATGAGGGTCGCTTATGTGTTCCTAATGTGGGTTAGTTGAGGCAGCAGATCCTTACAGAAGCCCATAATTCCAGATATTTTGTTCATCCAGGTGCCACTAAGATGTACCGTGATCTGTGGGAAGTCTTTTGATAGAACGGCATGAATAGAGACATAGTAGATTTTGTGGCTAAGTGTCCTAATTGTCAACAGGTTAAGGTAGAACATAAGAAACCAGGAGGTATGACTCAAGAGATTAACATTCCTACATGGAAGTGGGAAGTGATAAACATGGACTTCATTACGGGTTTATCTCGTACTCGTAGACAGCATGACTCCATTTGGGTGATAGTGGACAGAGTTACTAAGTCCGCTCACTTCTTGGCTCTCAAAACTACAAATTCAGCGCAGGATTACGCTAAACTCTACATTAATGAGATAGTTAGGTTGCATGGGGTTTCTTTGTCTATCATCTCAGATAGAGTTCCTCAGTTTACCTCTCATTTCTAGAAATCATTTCAGAAAGGTCTTGGTATTCAGGTAAATCTCAGTACAACATTTTATCCACAGACAGATGGTCATGCAGAATGTACCATTCAGACCTTACAGGACATGTTGAGAGCTTACGTGATCGATTTCAAGGGAAGTTGGTATTATCACCTACCTCTCATAGAGTTCGCCTATAATAATAGCTATCATTTCAATATTTAGATGGCCCCTTATGAGGCACTATATGGGCGTAGATGTAGATCTCTGATTGTCTGGTTCGAAGTAGGTGAATCAGCCTTGATTGGACCAGATTTGGTTCATGAAGCTATGGAGAAAGTTCAACTCATCAGAGATAGACTAAAGACAGCTCAGAGTTGTTAGAAGTCCTATGCAGATGTGAGGAGAAGGGACTTAGAGTTCGAAATCGATGATTGGGTTTTCCTAAAGGTGTCACCTATGAAGGGGGTGATGAGATTTGGCAAGAAAGGGAAGCTCAGTCCTAGATATGTAGGTCCTTACAGAATCCTGAAAAGGGTTGGTAATGTGGCATATGAGTTGGAGTTGCCAGCAGAACTAGCAGCAGTTCATCGAGTCTTTCACATTTTCTTGTTGAAGAAGTGTGTGGGTGATCCAATATCGACAGTACCATTAGAGAGTGTGGTTGTGAAGAATAGTTTCACTTATGAAGAAGTGTCAGTTGAAATTCTTGACCGTCAGGTTCGTAGGTTGAGAAATAAAGAAGTAGCTTCAGTGAAGGTTTTGTGGAGGAGTCAGTCCGTAGAGGGAGCTACTTGGGAGGTAGAAGCAGCCATGAAGGCCAAGTATCCCCACCTCTTCCCTTCCGATTCTATTTCAGCTTGAGGTAATGGTTTCTCTCCAGTCTTTCAGTTTATTCTTGTGAAAATTCAGTCTCAGTATCTTGTTCCTTCAGTTATCCTTGCATTTTAGCATATTTGCATGTTCAGGGAACTCAGTTTAGTTAGATATCATTTTCTAGTACTCAGTGGTAGGGATTGCAGCGCCTTCCCTCTACACTCAGCTTGTTTAGACTTCATTCGAGGACGAATGTTTCCAAGGGGGAGATAATGTAACACCTCGGATCTCAAATGAAGAAAAATCCTAGTTTTCAGAAAACTGGTGCGAGTACCGACAGAACCACCCACGGACCGTAGGTGGGACCACAGACCGTAGGTGGGGTTTCGTCGCTAAGGCTCAAATCTTTATAGTCTCTGATCCCACCCACGGTCGACCAGTACGGTCCATAGTTGGACCTACGGACTATAGGCCTGACCGTAGGTGAGGGTCAGCAGCCAATTAGAGGGAAATTGTTGTTGGGTCAACTTCAAACAGTCATAACTTTTAGCATAAAAGGAATTAGGTGGCCTATGACCTATCAAATGAAAGATATGTGAATCCTCTTTCCAACACCACCGAGTATGCTAAAATCCCATCTTGGAGTAAAATGTTATGCTCATTTAATGAAGCCCTGTCGGGCAGACTTGACCGACGACCCCTACCTATGGTTGGTAGGTCAATTGACGGTCCGTAGGTCCCTCCGTGGATGGCCTTCGTCAGCTTTTAAGTTAGGGTCATTTAGGTCTTTTTCCTATGCGTTGGGTACTTAAACTTCATCCTTTGATACCTAAACTATGTCGTTTCACTCAGTTTAAGCCTAATAACTTAGTCAGACATACCCAAAAACTTTATTCACCAAAAATCATCCAAACTTGGAGCAAAAAGAAGGGGAAAAGTTGACCAAACCTCCCAAGAACAAGCAGCAGCGTTCTTCAAAGTTTCAGCCCCAAAATCGAAGGATTTCTCCGTAGATTTCATCACCAGGTATGTGGGATTTCAGTAGTGGGTTCCTTTTATCCCCTAGGTCCCTAGAATTCAGTTAGATTCTTGATTCGCTATATCTTGCTTAGACCTAGGGTTTCTAAAACCTTAGATATTGGTTATGATTTAGCTGTTATAGTATTCTTAATCAGATTATCATGTTTTCGTGAAATCGTTGCTTAGTTCCTTGCATGAAACTCAGAACCCTAGTTGTGTAGATTCTCTTAGTTCATGAATTACACTTGCTAGGTCAGTTAAACAGATACACATGATCCAGTTTTGAATGTTTCATTGTCAGTACCTAAATGTTGCATTCGTAGCTTTGCATGTCAGAATATTGAGCTATCCAGTATTTCAGTTATGTTGAGTCATACACATTTTCATTTTGGAGTAGGATTAGTACTGATTTGGACTAGGGTTCAGTGTACCATCATAGTCCCAGAACTACGTTCCCCCGTAGGTTTATAACTCCCCTCTGTTGGGCATCAGATTTAGCGATCACGCTAGTTATGCTTTTATACCCTTGGCAAGGTATATTGGGTCCTCTCGATGAGGCGTATACATCGGACTCTGCATTTAGCTCACGTGGTTTTATGTCGGTTAATAGTAGCTTCCACAGTCAGACTCTAGTGCATTTGACCAGATTTTCAGTTATACTTCAGTATTCAGTCTCAGCATGTTAAATTCATTATTAGTATTTGGTCATTGCATTTAGCTCAGTTTTCAGTTATATTTCAGTATCTATGTTCCTGTTCAGATTACGTCATTGCTCAGTTATGTTTGTTCAGCTTTTATACTTTATTCAGCTATTATCTATATCCTGCATGCTCAGTACATTCCAGGTACTGACGCATACTCTGCGCTACATCTTTTCATGATGTAGGTTCAGGTACTCAGCATCTAGATCACGCATAGATCGGTTCCTTATCCGTATTCAGCAGCTTCAGTGGTGAGTCCTCATACTTCGAGGACAATAGACATGTTTTTCATATTTAGTCTTTTATTTCAGTTTTTCAGTTTTGCTAGAGTTAGCTGGGGGCATGTCCCAGCAACTTTAGTTAGTAGAGGCTTTCCAGACATAGTATTAGATTCAGCTTTAGATTAGAGTGAATGTTTAGTATCTTTGAACTCTTAGTAGTTTTATATATATATAGATTAGTATTGGGTATTCCCCATCTTTCAGTTATCTGTTGTTTTAGCTTCCGCATAGTATATCTCTATTCAGTTGTTTTAGTTTTCTTATGATATGTTAGCTTCAGGGTTAGCTTGGGGTCTCTCGCGATCCTAGGTCCCGTGTTTACATCAAAGGGGTAGCCTCAGGGCGTGACACACTTTCATTCTGGAATATCTATATTCTGAGCCATACCACCGAGCCTCTGGTGCTGTACCTTAACTTGTTGGCAATTCGGGCACTAGGCAACAAACTCTGCAATGCCCTTCTTCTTACTACTCCACCAATTAACCTTTCTCAAGTCACGATACATCTTTCTGGAACCCAGATGGATAGAATATCTGGAGCTATGAGCTTCCTCCATGATCCTCTCTTGGAGTTCATCCACCTTTGGCACACACAATCTACCTTGATACCTCAATACACCATCTCCCCCTTGTTCAAAAGCCATCACTTTTTGCTTATGAACATTTGCCTTCAACTCAAGAAAAATAGGGTCTTGGTCTTGTTTCTCTTTCACTGGACACTAGTGATGATTCACCCCCATTCATCACCACCACTCCTCCTTCATTGGAATCCATTAAACGAACTCCTAATCGTGCAAGTCTATGCACATCTTTTGCTAACTCTTTCTTGTCTTCCTTAACATGGGCGGTACTACCCATAGACAATCTGCTCAAGGCATTACCAACAACATTAGCCTTACCTGTGTGATAGAGGATACTCATGTCATAATCCTTGAGTAACTCTAACCACCTCCTCTATTTGAGATTAAGCTCTTTCTAACTAAACACATACTGAAGACTCTTATGATCGGTGAACACATCTACATGGACACCATAAAGATAGTGACGCCATATTTTAAAGCAAATACTACGGCAACAAACTCTAGATTATAGGTTGGGTAATTCTTCTCATGAACCTTAAGTTTTATGGAGGCGTAAGCTATAACTTTGCCATTTTTCATTTATACACAACCCAATCCAACTCTGGATGCATCACAATGTACCACAAAACCTTGCGTACCCTCTGGTAAGGTCAACACTGGGGCAGTAGTCAACCTTTTTTTCAATTTCTGAAAACTTTTCTCACAAGCTTCAGACCATTGAAACTTCACTGTTTTCTGAGTCAACTTGGTCAAAGGACATGAAATAGATGAGAACCCCTCGACGAACCTTCTATAATAGCCATCCAATCCCAAGAAACTCCTAATATCAGTTGGAGACGTGGGTCTAGGCCAGTTCTGCACTGCTTTTATCTTTTGTGTGTCAACTCGAATCCCATCACCAGAAACAATGTGACCTAAGAATGCCATAGACTCAAGCCAAAATTCACACTTAGAAAACATAGCATATAACTCCTTATCCTTGAGAGTCTGAAGAACTATTCTGAGATGACTAGCATGATCTTCCTCATTCCTCGAATAGATTAGAATGTCATCAATGAATACGATAACAAACATATCTAAATAAGGCTTGAATACTCTGTTCATAAGGTCCATGAATGCTACAGGAGTGTTGGTAAAACACAAGGACATAAATAGGAACTCATAATGACCATAGCGGGTCCTGAAAGCGGTCTTAGGAATATCACTTTCTCTTACTCTCAGCTGATGATAGCCAGATCTGAGGTCTATCTTAGAAAAATAATTGGTACGCTGAAGTTGATCGAAAAGATCGTCAATTCGTGGAAGAAGATACTTATTCTTGATAGTAACCTTGTTCAACTGATGGTAATCTATACACATTCTAAGAGAACCATCTTTCTTTCTCACAAATAAGACCGGATGTCCCCAAGGTAAGACACTTGGTCGAATAAAACCTTTCTCAAGAAGATCTTTCAACTGCTCTTTTAACTCTTTCAATCCTGCTGGAGCCATTCAATATGGAGGAATAGAGATAGGACGAGTATCGGGAAGAATATCTATACAGAAGTCTATTTCTCTCTCAGGAGGGACTACGGGAAGATCGTCTGGAAAGACCTCTGGAAACTCACTCACAACTGGAATTGACTTAATATGAGGTGTCTTAACACGAGAGTCATTAACTCGGACTAAGTGATAGATGCACCCCTTGAAAACTAACTTTCTGGCCTTAAGGTATGTAATAAAATGACCCTTAGGCACTGCTGAACTACTCATCCATTCAATAACTGGCTCATTAGGAAACTGAAACTTGACTATTGAGTTCTACAATCAACTGAGGCATAACAGGCATGAAGCTAGTCCATACCTAGAATGACATCAAAATCTACCATATCTAACTCAACTAAGTCAGCCATGGTGTTCTTGTGATTGATGGAAATGATACAATCACGATAGACTCTCTCAGCTAGAATAGACTCACCAATAGGTGTAGAAACACTGAAGGGCACAAGAAGTTTCTCAAGAAGAACATAAAAATTCAGTGCAACATAAGGAGTCACAAAAGATAGAATCGCTCCTGGATCTAGCAAAACATAAACATCAGAATTAAAGACTTTAATCATACTAGTGACAACATCTGGAGAATTCTCTTATTCTTGGCGACTAGTGATAGCATACAAACAGTTTCCCCCTCCGTCGGTCCCTGATGTATCTCCTCTAGGTGTAGCTCTGTCTGGTGGAGCAACTGAAGAAGATTGGGCTTTATTTCCTCTATTTCCACCGCCCAGCCTGTTCTTAGGGCACTCTTTCATGAAGTGACCCTCTTGACCACACTTGAAACAACCAGTGGATCCATCACGACACACCCCTAAGGGGGTCCTACCATACTTAGCACATGTAGGAGTCCCATTACCTCCTTGTGCCACACTATCCTGAGACTGTGTAGGTCTAACTCTAAAATTCTGTGAATTCTGATTATTGAACTCACCTTTGTTCTTTGGTGCAGGTGCACTAGCAGATGATGGAGAAGGTCCCTTTTGCTTATGTTGGAAAGATGACCGGTTGTCATTACTCTTCTGCTGCCCGGACTCATTCCCTGTCTTAGCTTTGTTGTTCCGAAACTCCTCTCTATCTCTCAGCTTATCTTCCTCAAACTGTTGCACATGGATCATCAACCTTGCTATGTCCATGTCCCCTATTAGCACAGCTGTCTTTCCCTTTTTACTTGACAGATGAGACAACCCAGAAACAAACAAACTCATCTTGCTCCTCATGTCAGCAACCATCTACGGGGCATAATGGGAAAGTTCGGTGAACTTAAGGTTGTACTCATGCACGCTCATCAATTCCTGCTTAAGAGTAAGGAATATTCGTACCTTTGCTTCTCTCAGTTTCCAGGGAAAGAAACGCCCCAAGAAGTCCTCCTCAAACATAGCCCAACTAACAAGTGGTGCACCCTCATCTCTATTTTTCTTCCATTGATCAAACTAGATTCTAGAGACACCCTTCAATTTTATGCAGCTAGTTCCACTCTCTCAGCATCAGCAATATGCATAATCTCAAAAACCTTCTGAAGATCTTCAACAAAGTTTTCCGGATCCTCAATGACACTTGAACCAGTGAATCTTGAAGGATTCATCCTTAAGAACTCGCGGATTCTAGACGTATCAGCCACATCCTGTCGAACCCCTCTTTGTTGCCGAAATTGGTTGGTCATAGCTTGACTCAGCATTCAGATAGCTTCCCGAAATTCAGCATTAGTGACCTCTCCTTGGGGTTGCACTTCTGGTGCATTAGGTACCCCTTGTTCCTCAACGTTCCTCCTAGCAGGACGACCTCAGACAACTCTTCGTGGAGGCATGATCTGAAAGATACGCGCAAACACGAGTTAGAAAGAAACTTTTATAGAGATAAACTCTATCGCATGAAATGAGTATGAAAAAAGGGAAGTAGTTCCTAAATGTTGCAGCCTCCTAATTATAGATGTGGCGCGCTTCACATCGATAACTAGGACTCTACACACACGGCTTCATAGACACCCTAGGACTCTTGAACTCTGTGATCTGATACCAAGTTTTTCACACCCAGAGCCTACACCCTGGGCGGGAATGGCACTCGAGAACCATTGTTGGCCCCAATTGAACCCTTGGCCTGACTTACTACTCAGCGGAAGACTTTAATCAACAAAGATAAATTCATTAAACTAGAATGTTGTAAAGAAACATTCAACTGGCCACTAAGGAAACTCAAGTCTCAACATAAACGGAATGAAAATGAAAAGATTAATGAACTATAACTATCTGTCTATGAAGCCTCTAATACTATGAGGGATGTAGGGACAAAACCCCAAATCATCCTAACAACTGAAATGATAAAGCCATATAAAAACGGATCCTTGGGAAAGCAAGGAGGCTAACCAAATGACTCTGAAATGGTCAACTGGATCAACGAAGCGCTTGATGTTGATCGTGGTTACCTGTATCTGCATCATAAAATAATGAAGGAAAAATGGCTTCAGTACATTGAATGTACGGCCATGTGAGGGGAAATCTAAACAACATATAGGCTTGAACTGGAATCTGAAAGAAACACTTACCTCAGCTTTACTCAACTCATGGATACTCAACTCAATGCAGAAATAAACTACAATAGAGATGCAGTTTATATAATGCATTTAAAGCAGTAGATAACATCTCAAAGTATTGGAAATTACAATAATATCTCAGTTGTATATAAGAATATAAAAATAAACTCTGTTTGGGAGATTCTCTAACCGACAACCATCACTATGAGCTATGTGATGATACAGCATCTCGCTCATGCTGTCAGAACTGTCCTATAACTTGCTGAGATATAGAACACCTCATCTAAGTGGATCCACTAGTCTATGCTAAAAAGCATTAAGGAATCATCTAAAAATTATGACCCTTTCTACCCACGTTGGCTACATGGTTTATGGAGACTTGAGTTATTATGAGCTCCCCCCCCCCCATATCGGTGCTCAATACTACTCCCAAAATATACTCAACTCATATGTTTAAAAAATAACTCTTTATCTGTGGTTTGAGGTTATTACTCGAGCTTATCTCTTAAAAGAGATGGAACTCAAAACTACTCATGAAAACTCTTTTGGAAATCGTTGTTTGCTCTCATCTTAAATGTGAAAACATTTACTCTTTAGAAATACTTAGTCCCCATATAACATTTTAAAGAAAATGAACTCGGCTCTACTCTTTCTCAAACTCAATGCTTAAGTCGTAAAACAAGTTTAAAACAATTGTAAAAGACTTTTGAAAAGAGTCTAAGAACTCTCTTGACTTGTCTCTTAGCTCTGCCTTGAATTTGAATTATGGATTCAAGGGTTATGATCTCATGTTATGGATGATCTCTCGATGTTTGAACGTACCTTAGAATGTAGAAAACAACTAGAAATATAGGTACGATTCGAGGGAACTCAAACGGAAAGAAGTGGGAAAGGGTAGAGGACCTGGCGACCCTGGCGTACTGAGTGGCGCAGGGCGCCAGAGCCCTAACTACAGAACCTGGGTTGGGGCGCACTCAGTGGCGCGGCGCCCCATAGCCCATCCGGCAGACTATGATGTCGGGCGCACTAAGTGGCACAGAGCCCCACCCCTTTTCCCAGAATTTTGGACAAACCTTCTTACTCATTTTTCGACCCTAATTCATCTAGAATCGAATGGATTGTTCCCCAATCACTTAGATTTGAATACCAAACCAAAGTGTACAAGAATCTACTCGAAAACAACCTTAAATCTTATGCAATTATCTCAAGAACTCCCCAAAATCTCAACAATCAAGATCCCAAGAGAAACTTCAACAAAAATCCATCAAGAACTCAATTACTCTACTTTGAAGAACGTAAATACGTTGAATTAATCATGATTGGCGCGTGGGTGAACGAACCCAACGCTATGTGAACTTACATACCTCTTAGGGATTAACCCTTGTTGAAATCCGCAACAAAATTTTGAACTTGACGAACGATTGACTTTTCTCCTTTTTCTCCTCTTCTTGAACTTCTCTCAAAGCCCTAGTGTATTTTAGGATTTGTAAAACCGAACCAAATCAGTTTAGACCCCTAAATATTACCAATTTTCGAATTAAGCTAATTGGGTAAGGAAAAGACCAAAATACCCTTCTTAAATTCGGGTGACTTTCCTTAACTTGATAGCCCGACTTTAAATGGGCATATTTCCCTCATACGAGCTTGAAAATTAGCAAACTGGTGGCGTTGAAAAGATAATTCCAAGACCTTTCATTTGGTATCTTATAGCCACCTAACTCATCCTGTACTGAAAGTTATGGTCAGTTGAAGTTGACCCAAAACTCATACTTAGCATACCTTGCCAAAATTACCAAATTTAATCTTTCTAAAAATGGTTTCTTTCTAATTCTAGTTCTTTCAAAAACTGGGGTGTTACATGCAGTAGCAGCTTCGACTCGCCCTCATCTCTAGCCAGTCTCCAGTAGATCAGATTCTAGGGTGAGTTATTCCTTCTAGTTCGTGTTGGATTCTCTCAATCATGACATGCTGTCCTTAGTATTCGTACGCAAACTATTTTGTTTATTTATTCTGGTGTCTTTGATACTCTTAGACTTGGTATTTGAGGATTAGATGTTATTGATGTGATCACTTTCGGGTTTTGAGAATAATATGTAATAGACTCTAATGGACTTTTAATTCTTTCATTAATGAGATTTGATCTTCCGCATTATAGTTGTATTTCGTAAGTTTAATAATTAATATAAATTGGGGTTTGAATTTATTGGTTCACCCACCTTGAAGGTTAAGTATGGGTTCCACTCATGACCCGTTTTGGATCGTCACACAAAAAATGAAAAGATAAATATTAGAAGAAATTAAAAGGGATTCAACATTTATTATATAGGTATAAAAAATAATTTTAATTATATACAAACAATATAATTTGTCGCCATACAAAATTCAAATAAACCTTTGAACCCTACCTTACTCCGCTCCTAAATTATACCAAAATCTCTATGGGAGAAATGGTCGGGAGTTTTAGGGTTATTAAATTGGAATAGCTATAAGTATCATATTTACTAAAAAAAGACTATAGTTTATATCATAAACTTGTTGTATCTAGAGTATCTTTAGATTATTTTTTTAATACATTGATACAACTATAATTGTAAAAGAGAAAGTATAATTATCTAGTATGAGGTAGGGTAGCTAAAGACTAAAGTAATGAATTTTGACAGACTTAAACTTAAAGTTTAAATAGTTGAGTTAAAATTTAATTCCAAGGTTGCTATATGAGCGAGACGGCGAGGGAAGAAGACTTGAGAGGACACAAGGTCAAGCCAAGCCCTGCCCCGTCAAAACTAAACCAAACAAAATATTGATTTTTTTAATCGATTTGCAATCTAATTTGATTTTTTAACCATAACCATAAACCATAAGAATGATCCATGCTTGATGGAAATATCTCCAGTCACCAACTGAAACAATTGGCCATATCAAGTTTAAAATGTGACAAAGAAGTTGAAATCACTCTACTATTTTTTTTCTTTGTATAACAGTTGGCATCAATTATGAATTATACTAAGCATCCAGCCACACCTAGTAACAAATTCTTATAGTAATATACATTCAAAATGTCCTAGCAAAACCCACTATATGAAAGTACAGAACTAATAGAGTTGTATCGAGATTTTTAATTTCATCTGTTAGCTGCGTATGTCGAATTGTACTTACACTGCAACCATATCAAGCGTCTCTCATTCTTAAGAGAGATAAAAGTTTCTCGAGCATTTGAATTCTCGAATAAATCCAATGCAACAAAGTAGATACTTTGATCCACACCTTGCATTTCATCTAATACTTTTATGCCTTTGCTTATAGAAAATTGCTCCTCATTCCTCATAATGGCAACTCCCCTCATCTTCAAAGCAGCTGCAATTTCCAGCATTGCATCAACTATAGCATCACCCGTTGCCTTACGACTTCTCTTGCGACAAACTAAATTTGGTGTTACAGTTTCATGTTTACTTGGTCAATCTAACATGTTGTTTAGGTCCTCTTCTGAGCCTGAAGAAGCATCCTCCTCCACCAAACCAGGATCAGCAGACATGGTGAAATGTCTTTGCATTACCACGCACAGGATTTCTACCTCCAATAGTAATAAAAATAGCCTATAATCACAAATTATTTAACTAGAAAGATAAATTAGGCCAACAGACAACTAAGAACAGAAACCATTGGAGTTTATTCTAGCCCTAGGTTGGAAGGAGGAAATAATAAAGGACCACAATGGCATCTATTTGTACAAACATCAAATACCAGAAAAAATGCAAGTGTTTTGCTTCACAATTTTAAGTTGTCAAATGTTGAATCCTGGTTTGTATACTCCGCGTCACTTGTCCTTGGGAATCTTAGAGACTTGCAGATTCAATATGTAAGAACATTTTTTTTAAGATTAAAACTTGGGTCATGCCCATTTATTAGATAGGAGAAAACAATATTTACATTAGATCTGGTCCCAAAAGTGACCCAATCCAAGAACAAAATAAAGATATTCAGAGGAACAAAGGACTAACAGATAACAATTGTCACGACCCAAGGGTACACCATATATGTAACATGGCGTATAGGACCCAGAGAGACCCCATACAAGCCACTTAGCATTCATAACATAAGAAATAGAACAAAAGAAGTAAAGACAACATTTCAAGTCCAAAGTTTTATAAAAGTAAAGCGGAAGTCTAAAACACTTGTCTAATTAGTCATCTAATACAATAGAATGAAATTGGTACTAGCCCATACATCATGTACAAAACTAGAAATACAAAAGAAAACTGAAACAATGAGAATCCATCCTCGAAGCATGAGAACTCACCAAATCTTGGGAACCTCGCAATCAACCACTAGCCACGAAATGGAGAAACCTGACTGTCGGACCCTACATTTGGGGAAATATAGGCAAGAGTATACATTAGTACAAAAATATGTACCAAGTATGATAGATATGCATAAAATATTTAAATCATGCTAAAAAGGGATATTTCATGACATGCAATTGACCAAGCTAAATCATGATATAAAAGGGTTAGAACACATAAGTCATAAAACATGGTCAATGCAAGCTAACATCATTTAAAGCCTTTGAACACATATGTGATACTTCTTGAAGTAACCTTAGTTCATTATTATTGTGGGAAGTAGCCTTAACCGACATAGAGACCAGGTGATGTTTAACATAATCCCCGGTGTCTCCAACACCAAAAAGGGTTGTCCTACTAGCCAAGGTAGAACCATGAACTTCTAGCTTAAGTGGACCCACTAGCTTATGTTTATCTAGACAATCATCCTATGGGGGCACATAGGTAGGGACAAGGAGATTGCTTCTAGAAACCCGGCGTCTACTAACGGGAAAGCTTCCATCTCAATATCCTCTCGGTGCTAAGCATAAATCCCACAGAATAGTTATTTCTTACTTGTTCTTATTATCCATGGAAGGGCACGTCATCTTGCCAGTCTAGGATAAGTCATAAGTCATCCATGGAAACATATCATTCAATAACCAATCCAAGCTAGGTTTCATTATGATAGCTCTTTATCTTTGATTCGATTAGGTGAGAAAACCTTTCAACCTTAGAATACTTACTATGTGAGAAAACCTTTCACAATCATACTTTTTTGTGTTTATGAGAAATCCTTTCAACAACACAACAACAACATCATCATTGATACTTTACTCTCAAAGCATCCGTAAAATATTTACATCAATTTCATAAGAACATGCATAATTACCTTATTTACCTTTCAAGGTTCAAAACCCACTTTCAATCATCAACATTGAGAAAACATGGGTTAGATATGGATTTCATCATAAATTCATGTAATTCTATCAATACATGCTTGATTTCATAAAACTCTTCCTTCATAATCAAAATCCCACACCATATGATCATAACTTGAAAAAAAGATGGGGATTACATGAGTTCATAGGGGAATCATCATAAAATCATAGTATTTCATCAAATCATGCATAAGAGATCATAATCCAATCATTTAAATCAATAATCAAGAGAACCCATGACAATTGAAGAAAACCCTAACTCAATTGGAATTTCTAACTTTGAAAATAGGATAATTTGGGAAATTCATGAATGGAAGGAATCCATGGATGAGAACTATCATACCTTGAACGCAATTTTTTTTCTTCAATGGAGGAATGGAGACTTGACTTGAAACCCTAGGTTGAATCCTTCTTCTTCAAGCTTTCTAGAGAGAGAAATATTTTGCAGAGGAGACTTGTTCTTCTTTTTGGTGAGTTTGAAGAGAATGAACAAATTTGGGGGTTGGAATCCCTTATATAGGGGTCTTGGTGAAGGGTAAAATGACATAGTATAGGGATAAAATAATTAGGAAAAGACCTAACTACCGTTGAAATAACTGCCGACCACGACCCTTGACCGACAGACTGTGGACTGACCAACGGTCCGTCCTGCACGACTGTCGTTCCCTGTCAGAGACTAGGTTTTTGAGGTCCTGACCTACGGACCCTCGACCACGGACTGTGGACTGACCAACGGTCCGTTGGTCAGGCCGTGGTTTTTGACCTCTAGGTCTTAGTTGGTGTGACCAACCACGGACCACACCTACGTGGTCCTATCCACGGGCTGTGGGTGCCTTCCGTCGGATGGCACCTGCAACTTCTTAAAAACTGTTACTTTGCCCTTTTTCGAATCCGGGGTGTTACAATATCTCTCCCTTGGGATCATTCATCCTTGAATGAGATTCAATCTAGCACGAAAACAGTATGAGAGAAAGTAACAACCCAAATATCAATGCAACTTTATCTAAATGCATATAACCAAGGAGGAAATATCGACTCCAAGCTAGGACGTAATCAAATCATCATAAGAGGGGTGGAAATAAATCTAACAGCCCATCATGCATGCAATACACATATCTGAGGAGGAAACATCAACTACAAGCTAGTGTCCGAGGATGAAACATCAACTCCAAGCTAAAACATGCTCGTATCATCATATCATGTAGTATATATGCAATTCACACTCAATGCACATAAACATGTAAATATCAATCAAATAAACTTATTTTCTCAAAACTTAACCTTTTTCATGAACATGCATAATAAGAAAATCATGGAAACATTTGAGACACATGACTCCCAAAACAAGGAGTGAACTATGAGGAACTCATTACCTCAAGCTAGAGTAGGAGTAGAAGGAAAGAGATGAGGGTATCGGGTCATCATATCATCCTCGACCTCCCAAGTAGCACCCTCAACTAACTGATTCCTCCACAATTTTTTTACGGAAGCTACTTCTTTATTTCTCAACCTCTTGACTTGCCGGTCTAAAATCTCAACCGGAACTTCTTCATAAGAAAATTTCTCCTTAACTCCCAAAACTTCTAAGGGAACTATGGATGTCGAATCACCAACACATTTCTTCAAGATAGAGACATGGAAAACCGGATGCACCGATGCCAACTCATTAGGCAATTCTAGTTCATAAGCAACCTTACCAACACATCTCAAAATCTTATATGGGCCTACATAACGGGCACTAAGCTTCCCTTTCTTGCCAAACCTCATTACACCATTCATGGGTGAAATTTTCAAGTAAACCCAATCATGAACATCAAACTCAATATCTCCTCTTCTTACATCAGCATATGACTTTTGCCGACTTTGAGCTATTTTCAGCCTTTCTCTAATAAGTCATACTTTTTCCATAGCCTCATGTACCAACTCGGGACCTATTAGGTCCACTTCACCCACCTCAAACCAACCTATAGGAGATCTACACCTCCTACTATATAATTCCTCAAATGGAATCATATCAATACTCGAGTGATAGCTATTGTTATAAGAAAACTCAATCAATGGCAAGTGGTCATCCCAATGACCCTTAAAATCAATCACAAAAGCTCTTAACATGTCTTCTAAGGTTTGGATAGTACGCTCTGCTTGCCCATCGATTTGGGGACGAAAGGTCGTGCTAAGCTTGACACGAGTACCAAGACCCTTTTGGAAAGACTTCCAAAACTGAGAAGTGAATTGGGTACCATGATTGGAAATGATGGACAAGGGAACTCCGTGCAACTTTACCATTTCTCTCAAGTACAACTTAGCATAATCCTCCGCCGAATAGGAAACCTTGACGGGAATAAAATTAGCCGATTTCTTCATCCGATCTACTATAACCTAGATCGAGTCATGATGTCGCTAGGTGCGAGGCAAACCAACAATAAAAGTCCATGTTCAAATCTTCCCACTTCAAAGTAGGAATGCTAATGTATTGGGACAAACGTCCCGGTTTCTGATGCTCAACCTTCACTTGTTGACAATTAGGACACTCAGTCACAAATTCCGCAATATCCTTCTTCATCCCATTCCACCAATAAACCTCCCGCAAATCACGGTACATCTTAGTGGCTCCCGGGTGAATGGAATACCACAAACTATGGGCTTCTATCAAGATCTATTCCCTCAAGCCATCAACATTGGGAACACGCAAATGACCTTGCTATCTAAGTACACAATCTCCCCCTTGGGAGAAAGCCTCAACGGATCTCTTAAGTACCGCTTCTTTTAATTCGACCAAAATTGGATCAAGACCTTGCTAGGCTTTCCCATCCTCCACAAAAGATGATTCCGAGCCATTGTGAACCATAACACCAGCCTTGGTGGAGTCCACTAACTGAACACCCAATCGGGCCAATCTATGAACATCTTGAACCAACTCCTTCTTACCTTCTTCAATATGAGAAACACTTCCCATGGATAACCGACTAAGAGCATCCGCCACCACATTTGCCTTTCCGGGGTGATAGAGAAAACTCATGTCATAATCTCTCAATAGCTCAAGCCACCTTCTTTGGTGAAGATTTAGATCATTCTGATTAAACACATATTGTAAACTCTTGTGGTCGGTAAACACATCTACATGAACACCATACAAATAATTACTCTAAATCTTTAAGGCAAAACCAACTGCCGCTAGTTCAAGGTCGTGGGTAGGATAATTCTTCTCATGAATCTCAAGTTGCCTTGAGGCATAGGCAATGACTTTCCTATTTTGCATAAGCACACACCCTAACCCAATTCTCGAGGCATCACAATAAACCACAAAACCATCTGTCCCTTCCAGTAAAGTCAACACCGGAGCGGAAGTAAGTCTATCCTTCAATTCTTGGAAACTCTTCTCACACGCTTCAGACTATATGAACTTAGCCTTCTTTTGAGTCAAAGCCGTCAAAGGAGAGGCAATTGAAGAAAAACCCTCAACAAACCTTCTGTAGTAACCAGCTAAACCCAAGAAACTTCTAATATTCGAAGGGGATAGAGGTCTAGGCCAACTCTTGACCACGTCTGTCTTCTTAGGATCTACCTCAGTACCCTTACTTGAAAGAATATGGCCAAGAAAAGCTACGGACCTTAACCAAAACTCACACTTGCTAAACTTCGCAAAGAGTTGTTGGTCCTTAAGAATTCGCAACAGAATCCTCAAATGATTTATATGCTCATTCTCACTTCTTGAGTAGATCAATATATCATCAATGAACACAATCACAAACATGTCAAGGTATTGTCTAAATACCTTATTCATCAAATCCATAAATGTCGTCGGAGCATTAGTCAACCCAAATGACATCACCAAAATTCATAATGACCATACCGAGTTCAAAAACCCATCTTCGGAATATCATCTTCCTTAACCCTCCATTGGTGATAACCCGATAGAAGATCAATCTTAGAAAAGCAACTCGCTCCTTGAAGTTGGTCAAACAAATCATCTATCCTTGTAAGAGGATGCTTATTATTAATGGTTACCTTGTTCAACTGAAGATAGTCAATACACATACGCAGAGAACCATGTTTCTTTCTAACAAACAAAACTGGAGCACCCCATGGAGAGATACTCGGTCGGATGAAACCCTTATCCAACAAGTCTTTCAATTGTTCTTTCAACTCCTTTAGTTTCGCATGAGCCATAAGGTAAGGAGGAATAGAAATAGGTTGCGTATCCAGGAAAAGGTCAATATCGAAGTCTATTTCCCTTTCAGGAGGAATACCGGGTAAATCATCTGGGAACACTTTCGGAAACTCATTAACAATGGGGACCGACTCAAGAGTAGGGGTTTCAGAATCCACATCCCTTAACCTAACTAGATGGTAAATGCAACCCTTAGAAATCATCCTTTTAGCTTTAAGACAAGAAACAAACTGACCCTTAGGCATATAATTTCTCGCTTTCCACTGTAGGACAGGCTCATTCGGGAACTGAAACTTGACTACACGAGTTCTACAATCGATAGAAGCATAACATGAGTGGAGCCAATCCATATCAAGGATAACATCAAAATCTAGCATATCAAGCTCTACCAAGTCAACAAGAGTAACTCTATGGGACAAGGAAACAGGACACTTTCTATAGACCCTCTTAGCCACAATAGAATCACCAACTGGAGTAGAGACAGAAAAAGGATATAACAACACATCCGAAAGAACATCAAACCTCATAGCCACATATGATGTCACAAAAGACAAGGTGGCACCGGGATCAAGTAAAGCATAAACATCAAGTTGGAAAACTTTCAACATACCGATAACCACATCGGGAGAACCCTCTTGTTCACCACGAGTCTGAAGGGCATAAAATTAGTTTTTCTTGGGAGCATTAGGACCCGAACCACTAGGAGGAGCTTGGTTTCCCTCTCTTCCTTTAGCCGTAAGCATTGAGAAATCCCTCATCTTATGACCACTTTTACCATAACCGAAGCAACCATCCGTGCCGGCAAGGCACTTACCCTCGTGCTTCTTTCCATACCTATTACAACTAGACATGCGCAATGAAGATCCACTACCGTTCCCTCCTTGAGGCTTAGGGTTAGACACCCTATCTTTGTTGAACTTAGGAGGAGCATTGATGGAACCTTCACCGGAAATTTTTTATCAAAACCTAGGACGACCATGTCCCTCAGACCTTGCATGAGAGAAACTTCCATCACCGATTTTAGCCCTCTTTGTCTCCTTAGACTTTTCCTTAAGTTTTTCCTCTTCGATCCGTTGAGCATGAACCATGAGATGAGAGATGTCCATGTCATTAATGAGCATGGCTATACGTCATTCTTTAACCGCCATTTTGGACACACCCAAAATGAACATACTCATCCTTGCCCTAGGATCGGAAACCATTGTTGGAGCATATTTAGACAATTGTGTGAACTTTGAAGCATATTCCATCACACTCATACTTCTTTGACGAAGGTTGATAAACTCAAGCACATTTTCCTCCCTCATCTCAAGGGCAAAGAAGCTATCAAGAAAAGTGGCCTTAAACTTCTCCCAATCAAGAGGACCCGTATCTTTTGGTATCCCTTCTTTCCATTGATTGTATCAAGTTTGAGCAACACTTTTAAGTTGATAAGTGGCCAACTCCACCTTTTCCACCGGCGTCACTCCCATGATCATCAACACCTTATAAACCTCATCAATGAAATCTTGAGGATCTTCCTCAACCTTAGAACCATGAAACTCTGGATGATTCATCCTAGTGAAGTCTGTCACTCTAGATGCCGCCGTACCCATATTTGGGTTCACATGAACCGCAACCTCCCTATTGGCTTGGGTCATCATGGCTTGGGCCAATACTTGAAAAGAAGCCCTAAACTCCGCATTAGTCACTTGCTCGGCCGAAGGATCGACCGGAACTTGAGGATCTTGGGGATGAGCTTCTTGTTATGCATTTTTCTCACATTCCCTCTAGCATAAGCTCTTCGAGTAGTCATGTCCTGTAAAGCATCAGATATTGATTAGGAGAGAGACCTTCTAGAGTTAAACTTAATGAAAGAAGTGAAGTTTCCTAAAAATCTTGTAGCCTCTGATTCATAAATGGGGCGCGCTTCACACTCATGAACAAGACTCTACTCGGCGTGGCTTATGAGACATCCTTGGACCATTCTAAACCTTATGCTCTGATTATCAAGTTTGTCACGACCCAGGGGTACACCCTAGATGTAACATGGTGTATAGGACCCCGAGAGACCTCATACAAGCCACTTAGGATTTATAACATAAGAAATAGAATAAAAGAAGTAAAGACAATATTTCAAGTCCAAAGTTATTATAAAAGTAAAGTGGAAGTCTAAAACACTTGTCTCATTAGCCATCTTATACAATAGAATGAAATTGGTCCTAGCCCATACATCATGTCCAAAACATGAAATACGAATGAAAACTGAAATTCTCTTATGAGATTTCGATTGAATAAACAATGGTTATTTCAAACACCGCTTCCTCAATTGCTCTTATATAGCAAGTTCATTAGGAAAATCCAATTTGGAGCAATAATCATTCATGCATTCTAAGTCAAGAATTCGATTCACTCCCCATTCTCTCTTAAATAAATAAAGCTCGCCCTGGGCCGGGTCTTTCCATGTTGTTCTGTTCCTGCCACGAGAAAGACGCACGGAAGAGGTATTCCCAGCGCGCGGAGGATCCGTTGAGAGTTTGCGCCTCCGGCTGAGGAGGGAAATTTCAATCGACGAAGCATGAGGACTCACCAAAGCTCGGGAACCTTGCAATAAATAACTAGCCACGAAACTGAGAAACCTACTGCCAGACCCTACATTTGGGGAAATTTAGGCAAGAGTATGTGTTAGTACAAAAATATGTACCAAGTATGATAGCTATGCATAAAACATTTAAATCATGCTAAAAAGGGACATTTCATGACATGCAATTGACCAAGCTAAAACATGATATAAAGGGGCTAGAAAACATAAGTCATAAAACATGGTCAATGCAAGCTAACATCATTTAAAGCCTTTGAACACATATGCGATACTTCTTGAAGTAACCTTAGTTCATTATTATTGTGGGAAGTGGCCTTAACCGACATAGAGACCATGTGAGCTATAATATGATCCCCAGTGTCTCCCACACCGAAAAGGGTTGTCCTACTTGCCATGGTAGAACCATGAACTTCTAGCTTAATGGATCCACTACCTAATGTCTATCTAGACAATCATCCTATGGGGGCACATAGGTAAGGGATAAGGAGATTGCTTCTAGAAACCAGACGTCTACTAACGGGAGAGCTTCCATCTCAATATCCTCTCGGTGCTAAGCATAAATCCCATCGAATAGTCATTTTTTACTTATTCTTACTATCTATGGAAGGGCACATCATCTTGCCAATCCAGGCTAAGTGATAAGTCATCCATGAAAATGTATCATTCAATAACCAATCCAATCTAGGTTTCATTAGGATAGCTCTTTATCTTTGATTCGATTAGGTGAGAAAATCTTTCAACCTTAGAATCCTTACTATGTGAGATAACCTTTCACAATCATACTTTTATGTGTTTATGAGAAATCCTTTCAACAACACAACAAAAACATCATCATTGATACCTTACTCTCAAAGCATCCTTAAAACATTTACATAGATTTCATAAGAACATGCATAATTCCCTAATTTTCCTTTCAAGGTTCAAAACCCACTTTCAATCATCAACATTTGGAAAACATGGGTTAGATATGGATTTCATCATAAATTCATGTAATTCTATCAATACGTGCTTGATTTCATAAAACTCTTCCTTCATAATCAAAATCCCACATCATATGATCATAAGTTGAAAAAAATATGGGGTTACATGGGTTCATATGGGAATCATCATAAGTTTATTGTATTTCATCAAATCATGCATAAGAGATCATAATTCAGTCATTTAAATCAATAATCAAGAGAACCCATGACAATTGAAGAAAACCCTAACTCAATTGGGGATTTCTAACTTTGAAAATAGGAGAATTTGGGAACTCCATGAATGGAAGAAATCCATGGATGAAAACTATCATACCCTAGGTTGAATCCTTCTTCTTTAAGCTTTATAGAGAGAGAAATATTTTAGAGAGGAGACTTGTTCTTCTTTTTGGTGAGTTTGAAGAGAATGAAGTGAATGAACTAATTTGGAGGTTGGAATAACTTATATAGGGGTCTTAGTAAAGGGTAAAATGACGTAGTATAGAGAAAAAATTATTAGGAAAAGACCTAACTACCCTTGAAATAATTACCGACCATGACCCTCGACCGATGGACCCTGGATTGACCAACGGCATGTCCTGCACGACCTTCGTTCCCCGTCAGAGACTAGGTTTTTGGGGTCCTGACCTACGGACCCTCGACCACAGACCATGGACTGACCGACGGTTCGTTGATCAGGCCGTCATTCTGGGCCTCTAGGTCTTAGTTGGGGTGACCAACCACGGACCACACCTACGGTCTGTAGTCCCATCCACGGGCCGTGGGTGGCCTCTATTGGATGGCACCTGCACCTTCTTAAAAACTGTTACTTTACCCTTTTTTGAATCCGAGGTGTTACAAGAATTCACCGAGAGGCTCTTCTTCTCCACCTGACCTTCCAAGACCATTCATCCATGTAGGTGAAAAACAGCAAAAAAAAAATAAGCTGGAAATCTAAAAATCAAATTTAGCTATTCCTAAAGCTCTTAGTATTTGGCGCAGAGTGAAGCAATTTCTCCCACCCGCAAGAGCATATCTTTATCATCATATTCTTATTAAGCTAAGTCATACACATCCTTTTCTCATTCCTCTAGATCAATAGGTTGAACTTACAAGAAGCTAATACCACCATCGGATCTGAAGAAATGAGAATCAGATCAGTATATACAAATTTCGACAACTTTGTTTCAGGTTACCAATCTAATCAGCCAGATGCCAATCAACACAATAGGAGTCGATGTAAACTTGAGACGAATTTGGATTTTATCTCACCCCAAGCTCTCACCAGGTGATAAATCTAAGACCCCTTGAAATAACTTCATACAAGCTTTCCTTTACTATTGTTCTTCAATTAGCATCTATCTTGAATTAGAAAAACCTTGCTGAGCCTCAACAAATTGATCAGTAGATGTAGACCTTACTTTTCTAAGTTCTTCTAATGTTAGGTAGTCCTAATTTTTCCATATTTAGTATTCATCTTCCTTTTGCTTGTAGTTGGTCTGCTATATTGAAATTAATTACTTGTGCAAAATCAAAAGCTAGGCTAGTCAAAAAATTAGTAAGAGTATTGCCTAGCCTAAGGGAATGCACTACTCTTACTCTAAGAAGATCTTGAATCGAATTAATCTCCAAGATCACACTCCAAGGATTCTCCCACGTCCCTTGTAAAATCTGAACCAAACTCCACGAATCAGTCTCCAAAATGAGCTGTTGGTACTTTATTTTATGACAATATTCAAGACATTCCTTGATAGTTATTGCTTCCGCCTTCAGACTAGTAACTTCTTGAATTTGTCTCCCTTTAGCCACCACAAAATCCCTTGTATGGTATCTTATACATAAAGCAATCGAGCTTAATCTAGGATTTCCCCTAGATGCCCCATCAGTATTACATTTTAACCATCTGAAAGCTGGGGGACACCACCTGACTACTTTTGACAGGTATTCCACCTTATAATCTTGTAACAAATCGACCAACTCTGACCACCTTTTCCCTGCAGTCTCCAATTTCCACCTTATCTTCATAAAACTGCCCAAGATAGTATCGATTTCCCAGATCATATTTTCGAGATGATATTTTCCACTATGAAGCATATTGTTCCTTCTTTTCCATATACCCCATAACACAACAAACGGAACAATCTGATAAACCAACAGTCGATCTACTATTTCCTTCCATCTTTTTCCACAACCTTATACTTTGTATTAAGTTCAATCTATTATCTATCAACCCAACAACATTACAATAATGATTCCACACCTTCTCTGCAATTTCTCCTTTCAAGAACAGATGTTCAATGGTTTCTCTCATTTGTACATGGCAACATCCACAATCTTGAGAAATTTGTGGGTTCCAAGTATTCATAATTGCTGCAACTGGAATTTTACCCAACCAAATCCTCCAGCTCAAAAAGGAAATTTTAAAAGGTAGACCTCTTACCCAAATACTTTGTAAATCATTATTCACCGGATGTTCTTGTCTTAACATATCCCAAGCACTTTTTATTGTAAATTTCCCATTATTGTTCTTGTCCACCAAGGGAAGTCAACAGTATTCTCCCATTGTGCATACCTCATCTCTTTTTCTACATGACCCACAACATACTGAGGCAGCATCTCTTGCATTACTTCCAAGTTGCAACCATCTTCATTTAAAAAAACTAGATATGTCTCTTAAAAGATGACAAGATACAACCTCTGATGGATTGTTGAATAAAGGCCCCAAATTGGTCAAGTAATCATACCAAATCTTAGATGTACCTCCCTTAGGTTCCCACCACAAGTGTTGTTCCACTTTTTTCCCTTTGCATTAATAGAGCTTTCTTCCATTGTTGAGACCCTCCCCTCCATTGTACTAAAGTTGGGATCTGTTTTTTACAATATTTATTCCAAAGGAAGTTAGACCACAAAGAATTTTGTGTTCTAAATTTCCACCACAGCTTTGCACACATAGCATTTGAAATGTCAACCAAAGACCTAAACCCTAAACCCCCTTCTTGCTTAGGCATACATACTTTGCTCCAGGATGACCAATGCTTGCTTCTTCCTACATCCTTAGAGTTCTAGAAAAATCTTCCCAACAATTTGTGAATTACTTTAACGACACATTGAGGAGGGATAATGGATGAAAGAGTATATATAGGTATACTCTGTAGAACACTAGTTATTAGTACCTCTTTTCCTCCAAAGGACAACATTCTGCCCTTCCAAGCTTGAATCTTGCTTCTAACTCTATCAATCAACTCAACAAAATGCTCCTTTCTTTTCTAGAATGATATATAGGACACCCCAAATATTTGAAAGGAAACACACACTTAGCCATCCCAGTGATATCACCTACCTTCTCTACAATAGCCCTAGAAGTATTATGATGCATGTAGAAGAAACTTTTTTTCCTTTTTCACCTTCTGTCCTGATTGAGATTCATACTGTTGTAATACCTGCATAACTTTCCTCAGAGAATATTCATTGGAGCAGGCATAAATAATGGTGTCACAACCATAGGCAAGATGATTCAAATTAGTACTCCATTTGGGCAAGCCATACCCAACAAATAAATTATCCTCAAACAAATGATTTAATGCTCTAGATAACATCTCTGTAGTCAGGATGAAGAGAGTTGGTGATAAAGGATCTCCTTGTTTCACTCCCCTAGTAGAATGAAAGAATCCAAAATTATGCCCATTAAGCAAAATAGAGTAATAATTATTAGCAATCAATCTCCATATCACATATATTACCATATTAGAGAACAATATCTTCCTTAGCACTTTCATCATGAAAAACAAAGAAATTATATCATAAGCTTTAACCATATCTAACTTTATTATCACATTAGAAGGTTTTCCTCGCTTGCCAATATATGAAACAATCTCTTGTGCTAACCGTCACGTGCCCAGGCTACACCCTGGACGTGGACGGCACTCGAGAACCATTGGTGGCCCCAAACGAACCCTTGGTCTGGCTCAACTCTCAGCGAAAGACTTACTCAACATTAGATAAACTCAAAAGTAAAACTTTAACTCAAATGTCTCAAAATAATAAACTCACAAATGTATAAGAACATTCAACTGGCCAAAAGAAGGATACTTGAGTCTCAAAGATCAACAATGGAAATCAGAAAGACTCATGAACTACTACTGTCTATATATGAAGCCTCTAATACTATGAGATATTTCGGGACAAGACCCCCGATCTTCCTAACAAAAGTTAAATAATAGAAATAAATAAGGGATCCTCTGGAAACAAGGAGGCTCACTAAAGCTAACTCGAACTGCTATGGTATCAACGAATCGCTTGTTGATGACCTTGATCTCTTGTATCTGCATCATGAAATGATGCAGGACAAATAGCATCACTACATTGAAAGTACGAGCATGTAAGGGAAACACTGAACATAACATAAAAGCTTTAACTTGGAAAGAAGGAAACATACTCACCTCAACTCTACTCAACTCAACCTCAACTCAATACAATATAAAAACAACAATAAAGATGAAGTTTATATGAAGCATTTAAAACAGTAGATAAAAACTCAATGTATTTAAAAATACAATAATAACTCAGTTTTTATGTAAAATTACAAAATAACTCAACTTGAGAGATTCTCTAACTGACAACCATCTCTATGAGCTATGTGATGATACAGCGTCTCGCCACGCTGCCAGAACTGTCCTATACCTTGCCGGAGTATAAGATATCCTCAACTAAGTGGATCCACTAAGCTATGAATAAAAGCAATAAGGAATCATCTAAAAAGTATGACCCTTTTTTCCCACGTTAGCATACATGGTTTATGAGGACTTTGAGTTGTCTGAACTCGTCCCCAATCGGTGCTCAATACTACACCCAATAATATAAATCATGCTCATATGTTTAAAAACATTTCCTCATCCTCAAGCCTTAGATTATTACTCAATAGTGCTCAAAACTCCTCATAACTCATTTAGAAATCAAAGTTTCCTCTCATTTTAAAAAATTTACACTTGGGAATACTTAGTTCCCATATATTCATTTTGAAAAATTACACTCAACTCTCCTCATCCTCATACTTAAGTCCTCAAGTCTTAAAACAAGTTTTTTTTTTTAAAATAAAAAGTTTGTAAAAGACTTCTCAAAAATGACTCAAAGGACTCCCTAAAACTTTACTCTTAACTCTATCTTGAATTTGAAATGTAAATTTAAGAATTATGATTAGGATGTTTAGGATCTCTCAATGATTACTGGAGTTTAGATAGTTGATTACAAGAAATGAGTGAAGACACGAATTTGGAGGGCATAGGCGCGAGGTGGGGAAGGATTAAATATTTGGTCGTGACTTATTTTTTGATACAGAGAACTCCGTATCCTTTCTGAAGTGCGGAGAGGGAGTGCTCGACTGGCTACTGGAAATCTGAGGCACCACCGCGACGTGGACCTGGGCACAATTATTTGCCCGATCTTTTCTTCCTCTCCCAAACTCGATTCAACTCATACCCACTAAAAATCTATGGTCAAAATTCGCAAAATTTCATGACCCAGAATACTTTCGGCGAAACCCACACAAAGAACCATCAATTTACTCAAATCATTCGCAAACTCTTGCCTCAAGAACTCAAAACAACACTCCATTACCAATCAAATTCAAGAACTTCTCAAGAACTCAACAATTCAACATTAAGAATGAATTAATAGGTAAAATATTACATGATTGGCGTGAGGGAGAACAAACCCAACAATATGGAAGCTTAGATACCTCTTAGGGATCAACCCTTGGTGAAATTCCTCGACCAATCTCAAGAACCTTGATGAACTCCTTGATCCTTTCCTCTTTTCTCATCTTGAACTCTTCTCAAAACCCTAAGCGTATTTAGGATTGTGAAAACTGAACCAAATCATTTTTTACCCCTAAAATATTACTAAAAATGTTTAAAGCTGATGGGGTAAGGAAAAGACCAAAATACCCCTCATTAATTTGGATAACTTTCCTTTACTGGAAAGGCTGACTTCAAATGGGAATATCTCCCTCATCTGAACTTGAAACTTAGCAAACTTGGTGGCGTTGGAAAGAGGATTCCATGACCTTTCATTTGTTATCTTATGGGTCCCCTAACTCGTCCTGTACTGAATGTTATGGTCATTTGAAGTTGACCAAAAACTCACAATTTAAGCTTAACTTGAGGAAATCTCAAATTTGCTCTTTCCAAATTAGTTCTTTCTAAAATTATCTCTTTCTACGGCGGGATGTTACAATATCTCCCCCTTGGGAATATTCATCCTCGAATGAGATTACTCTAGGCAGAAATGAGGGTGGAAACATCTACACCCAACTCAAACACCCCACAAACAATTTAACACACTCAACGTATCAATTTAAAGAGTACCAAAAAAAGAATTTGTACCTTGATTTGGAATTTCTTCGGACTCAAAGAGATATGGGTATCTCTTTTTCATATATTCCTCAGCCTCCCAAGTAGCTTCCTCCACAAACCTTGCGTACCTTCTGGTAAGGCACTGCTGAACTACTCCTCTATTCAAAAACTGGCTCATTAGGAAACTGAAACTTAACTACTCGAGTTCTACAATCAACTGAGGCATAACAGGCATGAAGCCAGTCCATACCTAGAATAACATCAAAGTGTACCATATCTAACTCGACTAAGTCAGCCATGGTGTCCTTGTGATTTACAAAAATGGTACAATCACGATAAACACTCTCAACTAGAATAGACTCACCAACAGGTGTGGAAACACCGAAGGTCTCAAGAAGTTGTTCGGGAATAATATCAAACCTCATAGCAATATATAGAGTCATAAAAGATAGACTCGCACCTGGATCTAGCAATACATATACATCAAAAGTAAAGACTTTGATCATACCAGTGACTACATCAGGTGAATTCTTTTGCTCTTGGCGACTAGTAATAACATACAGACGGTTTGCTCCTCCGCTTGTCCCTGAAGTAGCTCCTCTAGGTGCAGCTCTGTCTGGCAGAGCCACTGAAGAAGATTGGGCCCTGTTGGCCCAATTACCATTACCTTGCCTGTTCTTAGGGCACTCTCTCATGAAGTGACTTGTCTGACCACACTTGAAGCAACCAGTGGAGCCATCGCGACATGCTCCTGGGTTGTTCCTACCACAATTAGCACATGCAGGAGTCCAATTACCTCATTGTGCCACACTACCTTGAGATTGTGCAGGTCTAGCTCTGAAGTTCTGCGAATTCTGATTCATGAACTCAGCTATGTTCTTTGGTTCAGGTGCACTAGCAGACGATGGAGCAGGTCCATTGGCTTTTGTTGGAAAGAGGACCGGTTTGCATTATTCTTCTGCTGCGCGAACTCATTTCCTGTTGTCTTGGCCTTCTTGTTCCGAAATTCTTCTCTGTCTCTCAGCTTATCTTCTTCAACCTGTTGCACATGGATCATCAGCCTTGTTATGTCCATATCCCCTATCAACATTGCAGCCTTACCTTCTTTGCTTGACAGACGAGACAACCTAGAAACAAACAAGCTCATCCTGCTTCTCCGATCAACAACCATCTCTGGAGCATAACGAGATAGTTGAGTGAACTTGAGGTTGTACTCATGCACACTAATGGATTCCTTCTTAAGAGTGAGGAATTCTCTCACCTTTTCCTATCTCAGTTCACGGGGAAAGAAACGCCCTATGAAGGCCTCTTCGAACACAGCCCAACTCACAATTGGTGCACCCTCAGCTCTACCTTTCTTCCATTGTTCGTACCAGACTCTAGAAACACCCTTTAGTTGGTATGCAGCTAGTTCCACACGCTCAGTATCTGCAACATGCATTACCTCAAATACTTTTTACGACTCCTCCACAATTTTTTCCGAATCTTCAGTGACACTTGAACCGGTGAAGTCTGGAGGATTTATTCTTAAGAACTCACGGATACTGGATGTATCAGCCACATCCTGTCGAACCGCTCTTTATTGCCCATTTGGTTGGTCACCACTTGACTCAACATCCGGATAGCATCTCGGAATTCAACACTAGTGACCCTCTCCTTGGGGTTGCACTTCTGGTGGATTGGGTACCCCTTGATCCTGAGAATCAGCATTCTTCCTAGCAGGATGACCTCGAAAGTCTCTTCGTGGAGGCATGATCTGAAAGATATGTGCAAGTACGAATTAGAAAGAAACTTTATGGAGTTGAACTCTATCGCATGAAAATAGTATGAAAGAAGTGAGATAGTTCCTAAATGTCGCAACCTCTTAATTATAGATGTGGTACGCTTCACACCGATAACTAGGGCTCTACATGCACGACTTCATAGACACCCTAGGACTCTTGAACTCTGTGCTCTGATACCAAGTTTGTCACTCCCCAAGCCTACACCCTGGACGTGGTCGGCACTCAAGAACCATTACTGGCCTCAAGCGAACCCTTGGTCTAGCTCAACTCTCAGCGGAAGACTTACTCAATATTAGATAAACTCAAAAGTAAAACTTTAACTCAAATGTCTCAAAATAATAAACTCAGAAATGTATAAGAACATTCAACTAGCCAAAAGAAAGCAACTCGAGTTTCAAACATCAACAATGGAAATGAGAAAGACTCATGAACTACTACTATCTATCTATGAAGCCTCTAATACTATGATAGTTGTCGGGACAAGACCCCTGATCATCCTAACAAAACTGAAATAATGGAAATAAATAAGGTATCCTTCGGAAGCAAGGAGGCTCACCAAAGCTAACTCGAATTGCTAAGGTATCAACGAAGCGCCTGTTGATGACCTCGACCTCTTGTATCTGGATCATGAAACAATGCAGGCCAAATGGCATCAATACAGTGAATGTATGAGAATTTAAGGGGAATACTGAACATAACATATAAGCTTGAACTTGGAAAGAAGGAAACATACTCACCTCAACTCTACTCAACTCAACCTCAACTAAATACACTAAAAACAACAATAAAGATGCAGTTTATATAAATCATTTAAAACAGTAGATAACAACTCAATGTATTTAAAAATATAATAATAACTCAGTCTGTATGTAAAGTTACAAAATAACTCAACTTGGGAGATTCTCTAACCGACGACCATCACTATGAACTATATGATGATACAACGTCTCGCCTACGCTGCCAGAACTGTCCTATACCTTGCCAGAGTATAATACATCCTCAACTAAGTGGATACACTAAGCTATGCTTAAAAGCAATAAGGAATCATCTAAAGAGTATGACCCTTTCTACCCACGTTGGCATACATGGTTTAAGAGGACTTTGAGTTGTCTGAACTCGTCCCCATATCGGTGCTCAATATTACTCCCAATAATATAACTCATGCACATATGTTTAAAAATATTTTTTCATCCTCAAGCTTTGAGATTATTACTCAAAAGTTCTTTTAAAAGAGATAGTGCTGAAAACTCCTCATAACTCATTTAGAAATCAAAGTTTCCTCTCATTTTAAAACATTTACTCTTGGAAATACTTAGTTTCCATATATTCATTTTGAAAAATGAAAATCAACTCTCCTCATCCTCATACTCAAGTACTCAAGTTTTAAAACAAGTTTTTGTTTTAAAAAAATTTTGTAAAAGACTTTTCAAAAACGACTCAAAGGACTTCGTTTTAGTGTTTAAGGAATAAGGTAATGAGACTCCCTCAAACTTTACTCTTAACTCTATCTTGAATTTGAAATGTAAATTCTAGAATTATGATTAGGATATTTAGGATCTCTCAATGATTACTGGAGTTTAGATAGTTGATAATAAGAAAAGAGTGAAGACATGAATTTGGAGAGCATAGGCGCGACACGGGGAAGGATTAAATATTTGGTCGCGAATTAATTTTTGAGACAGAGGACTTTGTATCCTCTTTGCGACATGGAGAGGGAGTGCTTGACTGGTAACTGGAAATCTGAGGCACCTCCGCTACGCGGACCTGGGCGCAATTATTTGCCTTATCTTTTCTTCCTCTCCCAAACTTGATTTAACTCATACCCACCGCAAATGTATGGTCAAAATTCACAAATTTTCATGACCTAGAATACTTTCAGCGAAAGCCACACAAAGAACCATCAATTTACTCAACTCATTCGCAAACTCTTGCCTCAAGAACTCAAAACAACACTCCATTACCAATAAAATTCAAGAACTTCTCAAGAACTCAAAAATTCAACATCAATAATGAATTCATAGGTAAAATATTACATGATTGGCGTGAGGGCGAACAAAACAAATACTATGTAAGCTTACATACCTCTTAGGGATCAACCCTTGGCGAAATTCCTCGACAAATCTCAAGAACCTTGACTAACGTTTTGAAGCTTTCCTCTTTTCTCCTCTTGAACTCTTCTCAAAACCCTAAGCGTATTTAGGATTGTGAAAACTGACCCAAATCAGTTTTGACTCCTAAAATATTACTAAAAACGTTTAAAGTTGATGGGGTAAGGAAAAGACTAAAATACCCCTCATTAATTTAGGTAACTTTCTTTAACTGGATAGGTTAACTTCAAATGGGTATATCTCTCTCATCCAAAT
The DNA here is from genome assembly GCA_029582245.1 of Solanum etuberosum. Lineage (NCBI taxonomy): Eukaryota > Viridiplantae > Streptophyta > Magnoliopsida > Solanales > Solanaceae > Solanum > Solanum etuberosum. Next base: position 63,256 of record JAJONR010000725.1, read on the forward strand.
TTGAAACTTAGCAAACTTGGTGGCGTTGGAAAGAGGATTCCAAGACCTTTCATTTGATATCTTATGGGCCACCTAACTCATCCTGTACTGAAAGTTATGATCGTTTGAAGTTTGCCCAAAACTCACAACTTAAGCTTAAGTTGAGCAAATCTCAAATTTGCTCTTTCCAAATTAGTTCTTTCTAAAATTAGCTCTTTCTAAGGCGGGATGTTACACTAACAAAATACTTTCTGTTATGTTTCTCCCTTTAACAAAACGTCATTGATTAACAGACACCAATCTAGGAAAGATACCTCCTAATCTATCATGAAGAATCTAGAGAGAATCTTGTTGATGAAATTACCTAAGCTGATAGGTCTCATATCTGAGAAAGTTTTAATATTTTATTTCTTAGGAATAAGAACTAAATTAGCATGAGTGATAGATTTTTGTAGAGTACTTCCTTCAAAGAAGAACTGAACCATCCTTACCACATCCTGCTTAATAATCTCCTACCAAGATTGATAGAAAATTCCAGAAAGTCGATCTAGCCCACATGCAATATCTTTTTTTTTAGAGAAAAAACAGTATTTTTCACTTCAACTTCTCCCGGAATCTCCCCCAGCAAGCCATTGTCTTCTTCTGTAACCATCTTAGGTTATGACACAATAAGAAAAAGTCAGTAGAATCCCTCTCTTGAGTGAACTGTTTCTAATAGAAATTAATAGCCTCCTCAGCAATATCATCCTACTGATTCAGCCAGCAGCCTTGGTTATTCATAATCTTATTCACCTTCAGTTTATTTCTCCTTCCTTTTACTAGAATATCAAAAAAATCTAGTATTCCGATCTCCACTTTCAAACCAGTCATACCCAACCTTTTGTTGCCAATAGATTTCCTCTAACCGAAGATACTTTGTGCACTCTGCTCTTGCCCTTTGCATAATAATTTTGTTCTCTAGAGTAGGAAACTCTTCAAAGTGCCACTCCTTAATTCTAGCAACCTCTTCTCTTATCCACAACTTCTTGAAAATGTCACTAAAGGTTTCTTTACTCCACGGAGAACGAGCCTTTTTAACTTTTTTACTCTTTCTCTTGAAGTCTAGAAAAGGATTATCAAAATAAATTAAATCCCAATTCTTTTTTTCTACATCCAGAAAAGACTTATGCTCTGCCCAGAACTTTACAATTAGAATGACTTCCTAACTTTATTAACTTTTTTTTCACAACAAAGTAACAAAGGTGCATGATCTGAGCCAGTCCTGAGAAGGTGCTCCACCTCAGACTGAGAAAATAACCTCTGAAATTCTGTATTTTGAAATATTATGTCCAGCCTCTCAAATGTACAATCTATGATAACATATTTCCTTTTTTGCATGTTTTTAAAAAAATGACCCATTTCTAAATTTTCAAACTTGCCATTTTACTCTTAGCGAGAATCTTATATAGCTGCACAAATATCATGGCATACTTAAGGTCAAAAGTTTCCAAGAGTTTTACAACAACACTTGACATGTTTAGTAATACAAGTTTCAAAAGTCTAAATTCCTTTGTAATAGGCAAGTTTCAAAAGTTTTTCTATCCCAAGTGCCAAAGATGTGAAAAGATACTCCTTCATCCCAAATTAATTACTTGTCATCAAAATTTTCAGAGATATTGTGTAATAGGAATACCCAATAGCTTAAGTTTTCCTTCAAGCTATAAAGATACATTTTATGTGTTAAGCATGAATGAAAGAAGGATAGTTCCTACAAAATCGAGAAACACATTTACTTTACTGGGAAAGCAAATAGTTACTGAAAATGGAGAAATTACAAATTTATTACAACACAGAATCGTTATTGTAGTGAGGAAAAGAGAACACAGAAACAAAGATAGAAAATAGAGCAAATAATGCAACACACAGGGCTAGAAATGGATAAAGAGATGGTCAAGCCAAATCCATAGATATCCATCTCGAAAACCTCTAGTTGACAAGCAAACCATATTTATTAAACTTTCATATCTTTCCACCAAAAACTACATAACTTAAACATTTTCCCTTTACCCTGTTTAGAATGAGTTTTTTTCGTTTTTCCTAGATAATCAAATGGACCCTATATTCCATTTTATCCCCCTTTCCCTTTCTCAAGAAGAATGGAAAATCAAAGATGACAAATTAAATGAGATTTGTTGTATATGAGTAGTCCACACATAACATTGGCGAAATTTTGAAAATTAAAAAATCAGTTGAGAGAGTGTGATGAGCGCTTAGGGTTTTGGGAGAGATGGGGGAACACGCGTACTGCTCTATTACCTTACGGGCCTGTTTGGAAAGTCATCCTGCTAATTGAATTTGGTGTAATTGGATGTGATTACATTGTCTGTGCTGATTGGTTGACCATGTAATTACACTCTCCAATTTACAGGGGAGGCTGTGAATTGCTCGTAAGTACATGGTGTAATTACAAGCGGATTACTTTTTAATTTCTTCCTTTTATTTCTATTCTATTTTTATCGTTTTAATGTATTTTTTATTTTTATTATATTAAATTGTTTTTTTTATTTTTATCATTCTAATATTTTCTAAAAATATTTTTTTATATATTATTTATATTTTCATTTCCTTCTTATTTTCAATTTTTACTTAATGTGATTCCATGCATTTTTTTGTACTATCTAAAAAATACTAGTATAATTTTTTTAGTGTTCTAATTTTTAAATTAAAGTAGAATTCATTGTTGAATAAAGTTACGGACTTACATTTTTCTTTTCTTTTAAATCATATTTATGTATGTTATGTTGAAATTTGACATAAGAGTATTGTGTTAAATTTTTTATTTGAATTTAGAACTTATGTTATATCTTCAAAAAAAAAAAAAAACTTTTAGGAGTATTGACTAGATATTTTACATTGCAAGCTATTTTCTTAAGTTAGACTTGATAAATTATCTTTTTGGCAAATATTTTCTAATTTTATGACATTATATTTATAATATTAATATTTTTATCAAACATGCATTTCATGATGTTCATAAATTTTTTGTACTTTTCTGTTTTTATGATTAATTTAATTAAAATATACTAAATTGAAAATAATAAATCAATTATCTTTTATAATATAATTAGTTAAGAACATAGGTTTATTAATTAATATATTTTCAAAAGATAATATAAATCTTAAATATTCAATTTAATATCATTTATAAAAGTCGTTATTTGTCTAACATAAATTTTTAATTTTAAATAATTAATTTTTATTTTTAAAATTCAATATAACTTTATGATTACACTTGTGCAATAAAATAGTACACTTGTAATTACATTGTGGCTAACAAACAGGTCAGCGTAATTCCTAATCTGTGTAATTACTACCCTAGTAATTACATCAATTCCAATTACCAGGTAGCCTTCCAAACAAACCCTATATTTTTTTAATATCTCTTGAACATTGAGAGGTTAATATTATATTTTAAATATTAATAATTTTAATATATCGACCTTTTGAGGTCGATTTTTGTTAATTAAAATAAAAGAAATGCCTAATAAATATGGATCTTGAGAGGTAGGATTCTATATAAAAAATAATAATAATTTTACTTTTAATTAAAAAATATATATAAAAAAAAAGATTAAATGAAAATGTGACCTCAAGAGGTCAGATTTGTAAAAAAGAGTTTTAAATTTTATCAACTAACGAAGGTCAAAATTAAATTTAGAGAATTTTAATCTTTTTGTATGTCTACTTAAGCTCATTCAATAAATATTTGTAAAAAGAAGGATCATCGATTGTTCACAGAGATCCGTATTAATAGAACTTGGTTTGATTTGTTAGATTTATAACTCAACGAGTATAGTAATATATATTTATGACCTTCTAATATCAATGTATATTCTTACGTAGATTGATCGGCGTTTCTTTAAATAATAATGTAATTCATACTTGTATCATGAATATATAGGACTTGATTTGTTGCACTACTCTACAATTATATATAACCTCCTAAAATCAATGTATTACATACATCTTTAATGGATTGTTGTTTACGTTTTGCCTATTACGTGATCACAATACGAGACATTCATTGAATTCTAACGTACAAACATTGATAGAACTTGTTTTTGTACAATACTTCAGGAGTATGTATGTATTACTTCCTAAAATCAATGAATTATCAAAATTGAGTTGTCTATATAATTAAGCCATACAAGACATTCAATGTTCGATGAATTATATATACTGGATTTGTGATTACACTTCTACAAGTATCGCCTCATATCTCATATTTAGATAGATTATCGGTTAGTTATTGACTAAGACATTGTTAAATGAGACTTGTGTTCATGATTTGACAACAAACTAACAGAATTTGTTACATCACTCCATGAATATATATAATTACCTCTTAATCAATATCAACATTGTTTCATATTTCGAATATGAATTTTCAGCTACTCCACGAATTCTATTTTTTTTTTAAAAACTATACAAAATCGTTACACTTTCAAAAGAATTAACTGTAACCATAAAATGAAAAGCCTTAGTGCTATCCACCATAGAAATATTTTTAAAAAACTGACATCCAAATGTCGATATTATTAAAAATAATAAGACAAAATAAAATACCGACATCTGGACATCGATATCACATTATATTGTAATAAAAATATATTAATCATGTTAGATTAAATAATATCGACCTTCGGGAATTGATATTTTATATCATTTTTATTTTTTATTTTGCATAAAACCATCTCTCGAAGGACGATTTATTTAAAATTTTATTTTTTTGATTCTCCATATTTTTGATTGAGATAAAATTAAATTGTATTTTTATTTTTCTAATCTAGTATCGATAACTGAGGTTAGTTTGAATAAAAATAAAGATATCGATCTTTGGTGGTCACTATATGACTATTTTAATAAAACTAAAGTTAATTACATCTAATTTGATAGTAACAATCTTTGAAGGTCGATACTATAATTTTTTATTTTTTTATTTTACATATAACTGTCCTCCATAGGACAAATTAATTTAAAACATATTAAAAATATTTTTATTTTTTTGTTACATTTTATTGAGATAAAGTTAAATATTATTCGTTATTTATTAATTCAATAACGACTACAAGAAATCGATTTTTATTTAATTTGAAAGTTATTATTATTTCTCTTTTTTATTATGTAACTTAGTTAAAATTACATATTATTTTTTATTTATTAATCAAATATCGATTACAAGAGTTTGATTTTTCTTATATTTATTAATTTAGAAAAAGTTTCGACCTCCGGTGGTCTGCATGTGCCCAAGATGTTAAAACATATTCTTTGGTCGCAAATTACTTGACATGTTCCATTTTTGAGAGTAAAATTAGACCAGTGTTTTAAGATAATTTTTTTGATGATATTGTAAAAAATAAAATTTGCGTCGAGAAAATAATGATCAAGAACGGAAAAGTATCGCAACAATCGTATTTATTGATTTCAAAGTGCGAGGGTTACAATCTCTATGATACCTCTGAATTTTTCTTTTCAGATATAGATTCAAGGGCTCTTGAGCTTGATCTTGAATCTTGAATTTGTTCTTGGACGAGATCTTGGATTCAAGGGCTTTGGAGCTTATTCTTTAATCTTTGATGAATTTAAACTTGAATTTGATCTTGATCTTGACATTATACTTGAATTCAAGGGCTATGAGCTTGATCTTGAATCTTGTAGTCTTGATGTTGATCTATGGATTTGATGAACTTGATATGGACTTGAACTTGATGATCTTAGTCTTGGATTCAGGAGCTTTTGAGCTTGTTCTTGAATCTTTAATGAACTTGAACTTTATCTTGATCTTGATTTTTACTTGAATTCAAAGGCTTCGAGCTTGATTTTGAATCTTGTAGTCTTGATCTTGATTTGTGGATGTGATTAATTTGATATGAACTTGAACCTGATAATCTTTATTTTGAACTTGATCTTGGATTCAAGGGTTTTGAAGATTATTTTTTTGAATCTTTCATGAACTTGTACTTTATCTTGATCTTGACTTTTACTTGAATTCAAGGGCTTCGAGCTTGATCTTGAATCTTATAGTCATGATCTTGATTTGTGGATTTGATGAACTTTATATGGACTTGAACTTGATGATTTTATTTTGAACTTGATCTTGGATTCAAGGGCTTTGGAGCTTGTTCTTGAATCTTTGATGAACTTGAACTTCAGCTTTATCTTGATCTTGACTTTTACTTGAATTCTAGGGCTCCGAGTATGTTCTTGAATGGGTGGTCTTGATCATGATCGTTCTGAAACTTGATTACTTGAATTCTTGAACTTGTAACCTGTAGAGAAATCTGCGAATTTTGATCCATGAGCTTTCTCTAGCTTCTTGTTAGACTTCTTTGTTCCTTTTCTGAATTATGAGGACCCATGTAACGTCCCATTTCTGGTGAATTTGCTTTTAATTGTGAAATGACCATTTTTCCCTTCCTCTTAATTTTTTCATGATTAGTTTCGGTTGCAGGAATGGTTGGTGTGGTCCCCGATGTGATCAGGTGTATTTTTGGTAATTTTGTCTCTTTTGAGTTGAGAATTTTTGATATGGTTGATTTTAGTCAACATTATGAGTTCCGAGCATCGTATGGGGATTCCATCCATTTTATTGAGTCTGGAACGTCAAGTTTGGTCTAGTAAGGTGATTGGTTAGAGTCATCATGTTTAATAGCCTCCAATGAGTGGAAATTCAACACTCATCATGTTTAATACCTGATCTATATCATTTTGACACCTATTATAAGTCGGATATAAGTATTTTAAGTCCTAAAATTACACATTCTAAATTATTCTCCTAAATTCTAAATTCCCTACCACATTTATTCCTTCCAACTCTCTCTCAAGCTAAGGAAGAAGAAGTAAGGGTTTTAACCAAGGATCTCCAATTCACCATAGCTCTTCAGCCTTGATCACTAATATATGCTAGTATTCACCTATGAAGTCCTTTCCTCCATAGGGTTCCTAAAATCTTCAACTTTTACAAGTTAGATTTTCAATTCAAAGTTATGGTTTTATTTAAACTTCATGGGTTCTTTTCAATTATGATTCAATTACTTTTTTTTCTATCTTCTAATGCATGAATTTATGAATTTACATGATTTTGAATTGAATTCATATAAACCCATGTATGATCCACGATTTTTAGACTATGAACACATGATGAAGCTTATGAACTATGAAAGATGAATTTATGAAGATATGCAAGCTTTTATGAAATTGATGTAAATGATTTAAGGATGCTTTAAGAGTAAAGTATTAATGTTATTGTGAAAGGTTTTCTCACATACTACTATGATCATGATTGTGAAAGGTTTTCTTAATTAAGGATTCATAAGGTTGAAAGGTTTTCTCACCTAATCTGAATCACGTTTTAGGATCTATTCTAAAGAAATCTAGCTTGGATTGGTTGCTTAATTTTTCCCTTCCATGGATGATAATATGAATATGATTAATGACTATTCTGTGAGATTTTACTTAGCACCCAGCGGCCTTTTGGGATGAACGTTTCCGTTTAGCGTCTGTAGGCCTTTAGTAGCAATCGCTTAGTCCCATAACTATATGCCACCATAATATTGTCTCAGATAGACATTAGCTAGTGGATTATTTATCTCAGACTTATGGTACTTCTTACCTTGGCAAGTAAGGTGTCACGACAGAAAGTATACCCTAGGTGTAACATGACGTATAGAACCCCGAGAGGCCCTACACAAGCCAGTTAGCATACATCATACAAGATAATAGAAATATAGAATTCAAAAGATAGCATTTCTTATTCAAAGAGTTTTGGCAAAGTAGAAGTCTATTATAAGTCTCAATAAGCCATCTAATACATCATCAGGAAAGTGACTGAGACGTAACTCATACATCACATAAAAATTCAAAAAATGGAAATGATATAAAGCTATAAAAGTATGTCGGTCCTCGGAACATGAGGACTCACCAATCTTCAAAGCAAAGGGAACCAACTAGCCAAGAGTATGACATGTAAGAGTGTTGGACCCTACATTAATGTAGGCACAAGTATGTGTTAGTACATGGAATGTACTAAGTATGGGGCAAAATACATAAAATACACATGGTAGCATGAATGGCTTAAAACATACAAGGCACGACCAATATTTGAACCTTTAAAAGCTTAAAGAAGAATTGACATGTAAATGATGAAATATGGTCAAATACATTAACATAAAGGACATAAGAAAAGGGTTGAAGAAACATAGTCATTTTGTGGGATATTAGTTTTAACCGACAATAAGACCATGAGATCTATATCATGGAATCCGGTATATTCCTCATACCAAAAGAAGGGGAGTCTACTTACCAAGGTAGACTATGTACATATCATCATTTGCGGAAGTGGATCCACTAGCTAGGTCATTTAAGACAATCTTACGGGGGCACGTAGTTTGGGACTAGAGCTTGCTACTAGAGACTACCCTATTTGAGCCTCCACCTCAAATCCCTCTAGGTGATAAGTCTAAATTCCAATGTAATAGATAAAGTCAAATATAAATATAACATAGGAAAGACAATGATCAATACCAATCCAAATCTTTCAAGATCAAAACATAAAATAGCTCCTTAAACATAATTCAACATAGATGGAAAATCTTTCACCAATGTGAATCCATATGTGAGAAATATCTTTCACAATCATGATCGTAATAGCATGTGAGAAAACCTTTCAACATAACATTGATACTTTCCTTTAAAACATCCCCAAATCATTTACAATAATTTCATAAATATATGCACATCTTTATAAATTCATAATTCATAGTTCATAAACTTCATCATGGGTTCTTAATAAAAAATCATGGATCATGCATGGGTCAATATAGTATTAACTAATTACCATGTATTAACACTAAATCGTGCATTAGAAGACTTAGTCAACAATAGTAAATCATAACTTAGTGAAACCCATGAAGAACTAAAATAACCCTAACTTAATGAATTTAATTTGAGATGAAGGAATGGAAAACCTTGGGGACCCCATGAAAAAAGGAATTCATGGGTTAATACCCACATACCTAGACACTTGAAGCCCAAAAAGAATGAAGGATTGATGAACGTGAATTAATCCTAGATTTTTCTTCTTCCTTAGGCTTGAGAGAATTTGGAGAGGATGAATTTGGTTAGGTTTTGGGGATTTAGGAAAATGGGGTTTGAGTAGGTAATTTAGGACTCAAAAATCCTTATATATGCCTTAGGATGAAGGCTAAAATAACTTAGTTTTGATTTAAAACAATTAGAGAAAAGACTCAAAAGCCTCTTAAAATAACTATTGATGCCCTTCTACGGACCGTACTGGTCAACTGTAGAAAAGTTCAAAAACCTTAATTTTAGACCAACTTTCGCGGACCCTGTCTACGACTCGTAGGTCTTCCTATGGTCCGTAGACACCAACCGTAGAAACCAACTTGAACCCTTAAAATATCACCAAGTCTGAGACCTACCTACGAGACCCATCTACGACTTATACAAAGACTGACGAGCCATCCTGGTGAACCGTAAAAAGGGTAATAGGACTTGATGTTTGAAAAATCATTTCCCTCTTCTACAAATGCAATCTACGGCCCATAGAAGATTCTACGATCCGAAGATCGGACCCGTAGACATATCTCTTTTCTTTTTTTTACCAATTCCGAGGTGTTACAATATCTCCCCCTTGGGAACATTTATTCTCAAATGAATCTCAAGGAAACACAAGGAGGGTATGGGATGATATCTAACAGCCGAACAAGAATGCAACTTCATAATAAGCACATAAACATATTCAAAACATCCATTCATAAGGCATACATTGAAATCATACTCAAATGCACATAATCATGAAGTAATCAATCAAGCTAACTCATTCCCTTAAAAATCAATTTTTTCATGAGCATGCATGCATAAGGAAACTTGGGAACAACTAAGACATATGAACTCAAAAGAATGAACCATGAGAAGCTAAGTACCTCAAGCTAGAGTAAGATCGGAGGGAAAGAGATGGGGTTAACAAGACATCATATCGGCCTCGGCCTTCCAAGTAGCACCCTCAACCCTTTGATTCCTCCATAAGACTTTTACGGATGCAACTACCTTATTTCTCAAATTCTTAACTTTCTGGTCCTAAATCTCAACCGGAACTTCTTCATAAGAAAGACTCTCCTCTATACCAAGACTCTCCAATGGAAAAATAGATGTCGGAATACTAACACATTTCTTCAACAATGAAACATGGAAATTGAATGGATCGATGCTAAGCCATTAGGCAAATCTAGTTCATAAGCAACTTTACCGGTATGCCTCAAAAGCTGATATGGGCCCACATTATGGGACTAAGCTTCCCTTTCTTCCCAAATTTCATCACACCCTTCATGAGTGAAATTTTCAAGTAGACCCAATCATATACATCAAACTCAAGATCTCTCCTTCTAACATGAGCATAGAACTTTTATCGACTTTGAGCCATTTTCAACCTTTTCTAAGAAGCCGATCTTTCTTCATAGCCTCATTACTAACTAGGGACCTATCAAAGACATCTCACCAACTTCAAACTACCCTATAGGAGATCTGCACATCCTACCATAAAGATCCTCAAATGGAGGCATACCAATGCTTAAATGATAGCTTTTATTGTAAGCAAACTCAATCAAAGGCAAATGATCATCCCAATTACCCTTGAAGTCAATCACACAAGCTCCCAATATATCTTCCAAAGTTTGGATAATACGCTCCGCTTGCCCATCAGTTTGAGGATGACAGGTTGTACTTGTGTCAAGCCCCTTTTTGGAAAGACTTCTGAAATTGAGAAGTAAATAGGGTACCACAATCGAAGATAATTGATAGGGGCACTCCAGGCAGCCTAACCATCTCTCTTAGATAAAACATAACATAGTCCTCCGCCGAATAAGAAACCTTGACAGGAATGAAATGAGCCCACTTCATCATACGATCTACAATAACACAAATCGAGTTGTGTTGTCATCGGGTGCGGGGTAAGCCAACAATGAAGTCCATATTCAAATCTTCCCCCTTCCAAGTAGGAATACTAATATCTTGGGACAAACCTCCAGGCTTTTGATGCTCAACTTTCACTTGTTGACATTTGGGATGCTTAGCCACAAATTTCGCAATATTCTTCTTCATTCCATTCCACCAATAGACCTCCCGCAAATGACGGTATATCTTGGTGGCTCCCGGGTGAATGAAATATCGTGAACTATGGGCTTATGATAAGAATTTCTCTATCAAGTCATCGACATTGGGAAGACACAAACAACCTTGATATCAAAGCACACCATCTCCCCTTTGGGAGAAAGCCTCAACAGACTTTTTAAGCACCACTTCCTTCAATTCAACCAAAATTGGATCAAGACCTTGCTTGGCTTTTACATCTAACACAAAGGACGATTTTGAGCAATTATGAACAATAACACCACCTTCATTAGAATCAACCAAATAAACACCCAATCGGGCCAATCTATGAACATTACAAACCAACTCCTTTTATATTTCTCAACATGAGCAACACTACCTATTGGTGTCGACTAAGAGCATCCGCCACCACATTCACTTTACTGGGGTGATGAAGAACACTCATCTCATAATTCTTTAGAAACTCAAGCCATATGCTTTGGCAAAGATTAATTAGATCTATTTACTTGAACACATATTGCAAGCTTTTATGGTTGGTAAAAACATCAACACGGACACCATATAAGTTATGCCTCAAAGCCTTTAAGGCAAAAACAACTGCCGCTAGCTTAAAATCATAGGTAGGATAGTTCTTTTCATGTATTTTAAGTTGCCTTGAAGCATAAGCAACAAAGCGGAGATTAGTATATCTTTCAATTCTTGGAAACTCTTCTCACATACTTCCGACCATAAAAACTTAACTTTCATATGGGTCAATGCAGTTAATGGAGAGGCAATAGAAGAAAATCCTTCCATAAACATTCTATAATAACCAGCCAAACCCAAGAAACTTCAAATATCCAATGGGGATAGAGATCTAGGCCAACTGTTAACCGCATCCGTCTTCTTAAGATCTACCTCAATACCCTTATGAGAAATGATGTGACCAATAAAAGCCACGGGTTTTTAACTAAAACTCACATTTACTAAACTTTGACAAGAGTTATTGGTCCATGAGGACTTGTAACACAATCCTTAAATAATCGACATGCTCATCCTCACTCCTTGAGTAAATCAAGATGTCATCGATAAACACAATCACAAACATATCAAGGTATTGTCTAAACACTCTATTCATTAAGTCCATGAATGCGGCCGGAGCATTAGTAAAACCAAATGACATTACCAAAAACTTATAATGACCATACCGAGTTTACAAAGACGTCTTTGGAATGTCATATTCCTTCACCCTCAATCAGTGATAATTCGACTAGAGGTCAATCTTAGAGAAGTAACTCGCACCTTGGAGTTGATAAAACAAATCATCTATCCTTAGAAGAGGATACTTATTCTTAATGGTAACCTTGTTCAATTGCCGGTAGTCACTACACATGCGAAGTGAACCATCTTTCTTTCGAACAAACAAAAATAGAGAACCTCATGTAGAGATACTCGGTCGGATAAAACCCTTATCAAACAAGTCTTTCAATTGCTCTTTCAATTCCTTAAGTTTTGTCAAGGCCATTTAGTAAGGAGGAATAGAAATAGGTTGCGTATCTTGGAGAAGGTCAATACTGAAGTCTATTTCCCTATCGGGAGTAACACCGGGTAAATCAGAAAACACCTCTGGAAACTTATTTACAATTGGGACCGACTCAAGAGAAGGGGTTTCAGAATCTGTATCCCTAAACCAAACAAGATTATATATGCAACCCTTAGAAATCATTTTTCTAGCTTTAAGACAAGAAACAAACTGACCTTTAGGCATATAATTTCCCCCTTTCCACTCTAGGATAGGCTCATTTGGAAATTGAAACTTTACCACTCGGGTTCTACAATCAATAGAAGCATAACAAGAATGGATTCAATAAATACTAAGAATCACATTGAAATCTAACATATCAAGCTCTACAAGATCAACCTGAGTGACTCTGTGGGTTAAGGAGACGGGATAACTCCTATAGACTCTCTTAGCCACAATAGATTCACTAATAGGTGTAGAGATAGAAAAATGGTCTAACAACACATTTGGAGAAACAACAAACCTCATAGACACATATAGCGTCACGAAAGGCAGGGTAGCCCCGGGATCAAGCAAAGCATAAACATCAAGATGGAAAATTTCAACCTACTAGTAACAACATCGGTCTTGCTCATGATGAGTTTAGAGTGCATAAAATCAGTTTTTCTTTGGAGCACTTGAACCTGAACCACTAGGTTCAGTTTGCCTACCATCCTTTCCCTTATCAATTCTAGATGGACAATCACTCAGATGGTGACAACTTTTACCAGAACCAAAGATATTATCCGTACCGTCAAGCATTTTCTTGGATGACTCTTGCCACACTTTTCGCATGCGGGGACCGAAGAACCATTTCCACCCCAATTTCCTCTTTGAGGCTTAGGGTTAGACACCCTATCTTTGTTGAACTTAGGATCCGGAGCATTCGAGGAACCTTGACCAGAAAACCTTTGTCGGAACCTAGAACGATCATGTCCATCAGACCTTGAATCTGAAAAGTCACCATCACCGATCTTTACCCTCTTTGCCTCCCTAGACCTTTCCTTAAGCTTTCCCTCTTCAATTTGCTGAGCATGAATCATTAATGAGAAATGTCCATTTCCTTAATGAGCATGGCAGTATGAAATTCCTTAACCACTATTTCAGACACTCTCGAAACAAATTTTCTCATCTTTGCCCTAGGATCGGCAACCATAGTAGGAGCATACCTAGACAATTGTTTGAATTTCGGGGCATACTACTTCAAATTCAATTCCCTTGACAGAGGTTAATGAATTCAAGTGCATTTTCCTCCCTTAAATCAAGGGAAAGAACCTATCAAGGAAAGCAACCTTAAACTTTTCCCAATCAAGAGGACCCGCATCAACCGCCCTCTCTTCCTTCCATTGGTTGAACTAAACTTGAGCAATACCCTTAAATTGATAAGTGGCCAATTCTAACTTTTCCATAGCGTCACTCCCATGATCATCAAAACCTTTTACAGCTCATCAAAGAACTCTTGTGGATCTTCCTAAACCTTGGAACCATGAAACTCTAGGGGATTCATCCTTGTAAAGTTCCTCACTCTAGTTGTCACCGTACCCACATTTGGATTCACGGGGACCACAACCTCACTATTAGTTTAGTCGTCATGGGTTGAGACAACACTTGAAAAGCAACTCGAAACTCCGTATTAGTTACTTGTTTGGCCAGAACTAGAGGATATTTTTTAGAAGCTGCTTGATCCACATTCTCATTCACATTCCTTCTAATGTATGCTCTTCAAGGGGCCATATATTGAAAAACATCATATAAGGATTAGGAGGGAAACAGATAGAGTTAAACTCTATTGCACGACTTTAGAGTGATGAAAGAAGTGGAATTTTCTAAACATCTTATAGACTCCTATTCATAAATATAGTGCGCTTCACACTCATGAATAATCTACTCGATGTGGCTTATGAGACATCCAAGGACCTTTCTAAACCTTGTGCGTTGAATACCAAGTTTGTCACAACTTAAAGTGTACCGTAGGTGTAACATGGTGTATAGAACCCCTAGAGGACCAACACAAACCATTTATCATACATCATACAAGATAATAGAAATAGAGAATTCAAAAGATAGCATTTCCTATTCAAAGAGTTTTGGCAAAGTGGAAGTGTAACATAAGTCTCAATAAGCCATCTAATATATCATAAGGAAAGTGATTGGGACATAACCATACATCAAATACAAAGTAAGAAAATAAAAATGATATAAAACTATAAAAGTATCACGGTCCTCGAAATATGAGGACTCACTAATCTTCAAACCTAAGGGAACCAACTAGCCATGAGTATGGGAGGTAGGAGTTTCGGACCCTACATTAGTGAAACAATATAAGAACAAGTATGTGTTGGTACATAGAATATACTAAGTATGTGGCAATATGCATAAAATATACATTGTAGCATGAATGGCTTAAAACATGTAAGGCATGACCAATATTTGAACCTTTAAAATCTTAAAGAATAATTGACATGTAAATCATGAAATATGGTAAAATACATTATTATAAAGGACATAAGAAAAGCTTTGAAGAAACATAGTCATTTTGTGGGATATTAGCTTTAACCAACAATAAGACCATGAGAGATATATCATGGAATCCGTTATATCCCTCATGCAGAAAAAAGGGGAGTCCACTTGCCAAGGTAGAATCTATACATATCATCATTTGCTAAAGTGGATCTACTAGTTAGGTCATTTAAAACAATCCTACGGGGGCACATAGTTTGAAACTAGAGGTTACTACTAGAGACTACCATATTTGAGACTCCACCTCAGAGCACTCTCAGTTCTAAGTCTAAATCCCAACATAATATATAAAAGTCAAATATATATATAAATAACATAGGAAATGCGATTATCAATGACAATCCACATCTTTCAAGATCAATACATAGAATAACTCCTTAAACATAATTAAACATAAATGAGAAAACCTTTTACCAATGTGAATTCATATATGAGAAATACCTTTCACAATCATGATCATAATAACATGTCAGAAAACCTTTCACCATAACATTGACACTTTCCTTTCAAACATCCCCAAATCATTCACAATAATTTCATAAACACATGCATATCTTCATAAATTCATAATTCATAGTTTATAAACTTCATCATGGGATCTTGATAAAAAATCATAGATCATGCATGGGTGAATATAATTTTAACTAATTACCATGTATTAACACCAAATCATGCATTAGAAGACTTAGTCACCAATAGTAAATCATAATTTTGTGAAACCCATGAAGAACTAAAAGAACCCTAACTTAATCAATTGAATTTGAAATTGAGGAATGGAAAACCTTGTGGACTCCATGGAGAAAAGGATTCCATGGGTGAATACCCACAAACCTAGACACTTGAACCCCAAAAAGAATGAAGGATTGGTGAACTTGAATTAAGCCTAGCTTCTTCTTCTTCCCTAGTCTTAAGAAAATTTAGGGAGGATAAATTTGGTTAGGTTTTTGGTATTTTGGAGAATGGGGTTTGAGTGGGTAATTTAGGACTCAAAAAGCCTTGTATAGGCATTAGGATGAAGGCCAAACTGATTTAGTTTTGATTTAAAACAATTAGGGAAAAGACTCAAAAGCCCCTTAAAATAACTGTTGAAGACTTTCTCTTGTTTGAACCTAAGGACCGTACTAGTCAATGTAACACCCCTTATTCAAAAAAGGCCTAATAGCAGCTTTCCAGATATTACAGGTGCCAAACCATGCCGGCCACCCACGGCCCGTAGAATGGACCATGGACCGTAGGTGTGGTCCGTGGTTGGCCTGCCTAAGTAAGGTCTGAGGGTCTAGAACCACGGCCTGACCAACGGACTGTTGGTCAGACCACGGTCCGTGGTTGGAGGCCCGTGGTTTGAAGCCCCAAAAGTCAGGTTTTTGACCACCATCGACGGCCATGCAGGATGGTCCGTCGTCCTGACCACGGTCCGTCAGTGGTGTCTCGTGGGTCACTGCTGGCAGTTATCTTTCAGGGGCAGTTGGGTCTTTTCCTTATTAATTAGTTCTACACTGTATTATTTTTCCTATGTTTTGGACCCCTATATTAGCTTTTTCACCAAATTAACCCATTTACTTCATTCTTCCAAATTCACAAAATAAAACCAAATTACTCTCCAAATATTCTCTCTCTAGAAACTTGAAGAAGAAGGATTCATCTAGGGTTTCAAGCTAAGGTTCCAACTCCTCCATTGAAGGATATCATTTTGAGTCAAGGTATGATAGTTTTCATCCATGGACTCCTATCATCCATGGAGTTCCCAAATCCCTCTATTTCAAAAGTTAGAATTCCCCAATTGAGTTAGGGTTTTCTTCAATTATCATGGGTTCCTTTCATAATTTATTTAAATGATTGAATTATAATATCTTATGCATGAATTGATGTTGCATGATGATTTTATGATGAATTCCCCATGAACCCATGTAATCCCCATATTTTCAAGTTATGAACTATATGATGTGGGATTTTGATCTCCAAGAAAGAGTTTTATGATATTAAGCATGTATTGTAAGCTTTATATGATTACGTGATGAAATCTATATCTAACCCATGTTTTCTAAGAGTTTATGATTGAAAGTGAGTTTTGACCTCAAGAGGTATTATATGGACTTATGCATTTTCCTATGAAAACTATACAAATGTTTTAAGGGTGCTTTGAGAGTAAAGTACCAAAGATGATGTTGTGTTGTGAGAGGATATTCTCATAAACACATACTAGCATGATGTGAAAAGTTTTCTCACATAAAAAAGATTGTTAGGTTGAAAGGCTTTCTCACTTAATTAAATCAAAGATAAGGAGCTATCCGAATGAACTAGCTTGGTTTGGTTGTACAAGGGCACCTTTCCATGAGTTATGAGATAAGTCAAGATTGAATAACTATTCCGTGGGAATTTATGCTTAGCACCGAGTGGATATTGATAGTGAGATGGAAGCTCTCCCGTAGTAGAGGTCAGGTTTCTAGAAGAAATCTCTTGAGATGGAAGCTCTCCCATTAGTAGAGGCCGGGTTTGTAGTAGCAATCTCTTTATCTCATAACTATGTGCCCCCATAGGTTTATTAGCTAGTGGATCCACTTAAGCTAGAAGTTTATGGTTCTACCTTCGGCAAGTAGAACAACCATTTTCGGTGTGGGAGACACCGGAGGATCATGTTATAGCTCATATCGTCTCTATGTCGGTTAAGGCTAATTCCCCACAAGTAAGAATGAACTAAGGTTCCTTCAAGAAGTATCACATATGAGTTCAATGCTTTTAAAGAAGAAGTTAGCTTGCATTGACCATGATTTATGACTTATGTTTTATAACTCTTTCATGTTATGTTTTAGCTTGGTCAATTGGATGTCATGAAATGAAATGTCCCTTTTAGCACGATTTAAATGTTTTATGCATGGCTATCATACTTGGTACATTATTTTGTACTAACGCATACTCTTGCCTACACTTTCCCAACTGTAGGGTCCTATATTCAGGGTGCTCAGTTTCATGGCTAGTGGGTGATTTGATTGATTCCCGAGCTTTAGTGAGTCCTCATGCTTCGAGGATGGATTTCGTTGTTTTAGTTTCTTTCATGTATTTCTATTTTGGACATGATGTATGGGCTAGGCCCAATTTCATTCTATTGTATTAGATGATTATTATGAGACAAGAGTTTAGACTTCCGCTTTTCGTTTTATAAAAAGTTTTGGACTTGAACTATTGTTTTACTCTTATTGTTTTATTTCTTATGTTATGAGAGCTAAGTGGATTGTATGGAGTCCTTCGGGGTTCTATACTCCATGTTACATCTAGGGGGTACCCCTAGGTCATGACAGTCAACCATAGAAAATTTGAGAAACCTTAATTTTGGACCAACTTTAGACGGACCCATTTGACAACTCGTAGGTCTTCCTACGGTCAGTATACACCAAACGTAAAAACCAATATGGCCTCTTAAAATATCACTAAGTCTGGGACCTACCTACGAGACCTATCTATGGCTCGTACAAAAACTGACGGGCCGTCCTGGTGAACCGTAAAAAGGGTACTGGGACCGTAAAAAGGATTCTGGGACTTGATTTTATAAAAAATATTTTTCCTTTTCTACAAATTCCATCTTTGGACCATAGAAGCTTCTACGATCCGTAGATGGGGACTCATAGACATAGCTTGTAGCCTAAAATCCCTTTTCTTTCTTTTCCAAATTCTGAGGTGTTACATAAGGATGTTTCTTTTTGGTGTGGGATAGACACCAAATTCTATGTTATAGCTCACATGGTCTATGTTATTTAAATGGTAAACATCCCACAATAATGAACTGAGGTTACTTTCAAAGTATCTCACAAGTGTTTTAAAGATGTTACGTTTGCTTTGATCATGATTATGACTTGTGTTTTCTAACTCTTTTATCTTATGATTTAACTTGGCATTGCATGTTATGTAAAGTCCTTTTAGCATGATTCCATAAATCTTATGCATTGCTTTCATACTTAGTACATTCCATCTACTAATGAATATTTGTGCCTACATTATCTCATTCGTGTAGGGTATGATGCTCCTACCTCTCATACTCGTGGCTAGAAATGGTCACGCAGTCAGCAAAATATCAAGGTTGAAAAGAAAGAAGAAAGCCTTATAGTTTGAGGTATGAAACCAATCGAGATATTTTGTAAAGATTTTTTTCATGAAAGAGAATTGAACCCTCGCTGCTTTTCACGTGTTTGTTAGCTAAATTTTTGGTTCAGAACCAAAGCTCCCATCAGTTATTTTTTTTATCGGTGCTCAATAGTTCATTATATCTGTTTTTCAATATTTTCTGTCCAACTAAAATAATCGTGTCGATTGATAGAAGCACTTGGCACCTACTTCATAATCTGCTCCTGACTAGTAGGATGATTAGTAATGTTGGTGTTTGTGGTTTCTCATTTTCCCACTATAGAGTTGAGGCTTGTGTTCACTCAAAATATTTAATTTCAAAATTTATTCTTTTCTAGTATTCAGTATTTTTGACGGTGAAAGGCGACGTAGGTCTGCCTCGCCACAAGGTGAGGTGATCGCTGCACTCTCCTTTTTGAAGTGCGACTCCAATTAATATAAAAATATTTAATTACATATATAAATAATCAAGATCTCAAAAGCACTAACATATTAACAAATATTTCAATTCAAAAGTTGAAAATAAATAGTACATACTAAAAATCTAGAAATTGAATGAGAAAAAAAATAAAATAAAAGTCAAAACAGAGAGGAAAATACAGGGGTGGAAGAAGAAGAAGGAGGAGGAAGAGGAAGAGGAGGAGGGGGAGGATCAGGAGGGAGAGGGGGGAGGAGTAGGAATAGGAGGAAGAAGAGGAGGAACAAGAAGGAGGAGGAGGAGGAGGAGGAGGAAGAAGAAGAGGAAGAGGAAGAGGAAGAGGAAGAAGAAGATGAGGAAGAGGAAGAGGAGGAGGAGGAAGAGGAAGAAGAAGAGGAAGAGGAAGAGGAGGAGGAAGAGGAGAAAGAGGAGGAAGAGGAAGAAGAGGAAGAGAAAGAAGAAGAAGAGGAAGAAGAGGAAGAGGAAGACGAGAAAGAAGAAGAAGAGGAAGATCAAGAAGAAGAAGAAGAAGAAGAAGAGAAAGAAGAAGAAGAAGAAGAAGAAGAGGAAGAAGAGGAAGAAGAAGAAGAAGAAGAGGAAGAAGAAGAAGAAGCAGAAGAAGAGGAAGAGGAAGAAGAAGAGAAGGAAGAAGAAGAGGAAGAGGAAGAAGAGGAAGAAGAAGAAGAAGAAAGAGGAGGAGGAGGAGGAGGAGGAGGAGGAGGAGGAGCAAGAAGAAAAAGAAGAAGAAGAAGAAGAAGAAGAGGAGGAGGAGGAGGAGGAGGAGGAAGAAGAGGAAGAATAGGATGAAGAGGAAGAAGAGGAAGAAGAGGAAGAAGAAGATAAAGAGGAAGTGGGAGACGAAGAAGAAGAGGAAGATGAGGAAGAAGAAAAAGGAGAGGGAGAGGAAGAATAAAAGGGAGAGGAAGAAGAAGAGGAAGAAGAAGAGAAAGAAGAAGAGGAAGAAAAAGACGAAGAAGAAGAGGAAGAGGAAGAGGAAGAAGAAGAAGAAGTAGAAGAGGAAGAGAAAGAAGAAAATGGAGAGGAAAAAGAAGAGGGAGAGGAAGAGGAAGAGGAAGAGGAAGATGAGGAAGAGGAAGAGGGAAGAAGAAGAATAGGAAGAAGAATAAGAGGAAGAAAAAGTCTGAAGAAGAAAAGAAGCAATACGTATTGGTTAGACTTTGGAGTCACCGGTGAAGTCGAGTTGAGTCGACTGGTTAGAGTCGTAGTCACTGTCTAAGAGTTCAACTGTGCAAATTTTGATCGAAAGCCCTAGAATTACCTTTTTACTTTTACAACCCTAAATTAGTTGCCTTTTTAAAAGAAAATATAGAAGGCGACACCTTTCTTACCTCTTGCATTTCTCTCCATGGTCGCCATAGCACTGCCTTTTAAAGATTTCCTAGCCACAAAGCTAAAAGGAGATGAAGGATGGCCTCGCCTCTCGCCATTGGTTACGAGGCGACCGTCTTTAACAACACTGCGAGTATTAGTAATTGAATATATGAGCTTAATCTCTCTATGAGATTTTATTCGAAAACCTTTTGTTTGCATTTTAGTCGCACGTCTGTTGAAAATAAAGGATAAGTTTAATTCAACATAGTTCTTTATGATCTTTGAATGATGTTAGAGTACACACGTCCTAGAGATCACAATGTACATTTTTGTCGTCTATATAAAAAGATGTTTTTAAGATCTTCCATAAAATATTTGATGTTTACTTGAATGTATATAACTGAAGCTTGAACTCTATGTTCTCAATTATTGACATTAATGGTGTATGGGACCTTGTCCCACATCGACCAAAGATTAGGGCCTTGTACAATTTATAAGCTCCCTCCCCTATTTACCTCACAAGACCCATTTTAAGGATAAAATGTGCCACACCAATATGTCAAAATGATAATTGCTTGTGGGGATTGGTTTCTATTAATAATATGTGTTTCTTAATAGGTCCTATTGTTGACACCTAATTTTGTCTGACTTATATGTGAGACCCCGTGGTTCATTCACATAATATATATAGCATGGCATGAGTATGTGAGTTTTATAGGACTTGGAGTATCACTTTGGGAGAATAAGGTTGAAAGGGGTGGTAAGATCAAAGAATTAGACTGAAGTTATGGGTCAAGGATGCCCTTAAACAAGTTTGAGTTAAGAATTTGTTTTGTAACTACCCGCCCATTCGGAAGGTTTAAATTAACCAGTACCTTTGGGGTAAGAATAAGAGTGTCTTATATTCTAAGAAGGTTCTTTTATAATATAATATAGTTGTTCAATGATCGTAAGTTAGTTTTGAAGTCAAGCAAGTTATGAAATAAAAGTTGGCAAAAGTTAGAATAAGTTTCTTTAATAAACTTTTCTGAAATTTGGGTTAAATGCCTCGAAGCTTTTCTGCCAGTATATAGAGCTTTATAAGGGCCCCAATATATCAAATCAAAGGCTACCAGTCTATTTTCCAATGCACTAAACCGTTTATTCATATGACTTCATAATAGAGAGATATTCACATTTTTATGAGACTGTACAAGCACGCACGTGAAGGTGGGCCACATAGCCCTTATGTCGGTTTAGATTTATAAGAGTTGATTTCCCTTTATTTTATCTGATTATTTTCCCACAAATAAGCATAAAAAAGTCCTAAATCCTCCTTAAAGGTTACTGTACCATCCAAGCCCAGATCAATAAGATTTCAATATGGTTTCACCCTCGAAATGTTCATAGAGATTGTGTTACTTCTTTCCTCCTCGTTGGTTGTGATTTGAAGGATTCTTCATGGTGAAGGAGTCTTATTTTTAGGTAGTGTTTCTGCTGTTTGGAGGTAATAATTCTCACCATTCATTTTATTGAGTGAATCCAAGTTATAGCTAAGCTACATAAGCAAGACACAAAAATAGACGGTTGGAAAATTGTATTTGGACAGTTATGTGATGTTGGGCTATTTTGAAGTATTTTCTAATGTTGTTTCTGGAATTATTTGGAAATTATTTGCATGTGTGTGGTTTTTATTGATATGAATCTGGGAGAGAAGAAAAAGTATATATGGGTATTAAATTGTAAGAAACATTAGCATAACGTTAGTTCTATTATTGCATTGTGATTTTTAAATGATTTCTTCTTGGTTCACGGTCTTGTGTTTCAGAAGACTGTTTGTTATTTGAGGAGACATGTTAAAATACTATAAACTCCATCAATTTTAAGTTAAGGTTCTGCCCTCTTAACCCCTTATTTCATAAGTCATGTGTGAACTCTTAGCATCTCATTGTGACTAGTCGGATTGTCGAAGTAAGTCTTGTAATGATCATTGCACGCGAGCTTAACTTGTAGAGTCATGATCGATAATTGTGTTGAATGCCTTGTGTGGTGAGTTTTACTTGAAAGATGTGCATGATGATATCTAGAACTTGCCCTGTTGGTCCAATTGACTATTTTTGGTGAATGAAGAAAATGATCGTAGGCATAATTTTTTTAGAGTGAACCTAATTGCTATACATTTGTATGTCCACCTTGTGAGTGTGTGAAACTAGCTTGGCACCATTTGAGCCTAACCTTTTCTTTGGATGAAACATGAATGTAAATGACCTTGTCCTCTCCACCTAAAACTTTTGTGAAGCATTGGTTTGTTTGAATAATCAACTTAGGCCAAAAGCCTAAGTCGGGGTGTTGTAAGAATGAGGAAAGAAATCGAGTAAGAAATTCATGAAAATTCATCCTTGAATGCATGTGTGGAAAAATAATGGAACCCCTACATATAAAAAAAAATGAAGAGAAAAAGAAAGCAAAGAAATGATAAATTTGAATTGCGCAATGATGTGGAAATAAAAGGGGTGTCCGATGAACTAGAACAAATTTTTTATGTGCTATGAATAAGCCAAGGATGAGTTGTGCAGATGAAAAGAATGAAAGAAAAGGAAAAGAAGTGAAATTTGAGCCATGCTTCATGAAGGTAGAAGTCACTAAGACAAAATGATCATACACGTACCCTCAATCTAATTACAAGCCTTGAATGACCTTTGTGATCTTGCATTAGCCGAGTGATGTGTTGGTTGGAAACTACGGGTAAGCCTACGGGTCAAATCATGCATGTTTTTCTCATTGGGAGTGTGAGGGTTGATTTCGATTCCTTATTTGTGATCTTGAATTGACTTTGTGAGAGCATGAAATTATTCTTGATGTGAGGGCATTCAAATACTCTTGTTGGGCATGAATTTGCATTTGAAGTGAGCATTGAGAGCTTGAACTCTATTTGATAATGGCTAGTCATATTTGAAACTTTTAGTGTACAATTGAGCATTGCATGTGTGGATTGAACCTTGTGTACATTCATGTTGAGTCTCAAGGAGCACTATTTGTAGACATCCCTGTTGGCCTGATTGATTGTGTTTTACTTGAGGACAAGCAAAAGTTTAAGTTAGGGGTGTTGATGACATTTAGGGATTATTATTCAATGAATTAGTGTCCTCAATGCCTATTTTGTGCTCATAACTGATGTTAATGTGTTTATATGCAGCAATGAAGGCTTAAGAACAAGCAAGGACACTATGATGTGAAAAGGAGCAAAAAAGTTGAAAAAGCTGAAGAAAAGAGAAGTTGGAGATCGCAACAAGTGCCTTTAGCCCACAAGCCCAAGGCATCTTCTCGAGGGTCTCCACGAGCCGTGGTGATTTCCACGAGCCATGGTCCCTCTCGTGGGCCTTGAGGCAGTGGCTAGGGTGGCCACTCCTTGCCCCCTCATAGCCAAGTAAAGGCCACGACCCCTCCCATGGCCCTTGGTGGCCTTCACAAGCCGTCAAGTGGCTCGTGGGGGAGGGTCCTCTTTTGGGCAGCTTGGCAAGCTTACTGCCTAGCCAACCACGGACCACACCACGTGCCGTTGTCCCCACCAGGAGTCGTTGAATTTTGTGACTCCTTATGTGACTCCTTATGTTGTGACTCCTTATGTTGCGATAAATTTTGTGACTCCTTATGTTGCGATGAAGTTTGATGTTCTTCCTGAGCAACTTCTTGAGCCCTTCAGTGTTTCTACACCTGTTGGTGAGTCTATTCTAGCTGAGAGAGTCTATCATGATTGTACCATTTTCATCAATCACAAGAGAACCATGACTGACTTAGTTGAGTTAGATATGGTTGATTTTGATGTTATTCTAGGTATGGACTGGCTTCATGCCTGTTATGCCTCAGTTGATTGTAGAACTCGAGTAGTCAAGTTTCAGTTTCCTAATGAGCCAGTTTTTGAGTGGAGGAGTAGTTCAACAGTGCCTAAGTGTCATTTTATTTCGTACCTTAAGGCCAGAAAGTTAGTTTCCAAGGGTTGTGTCTATCACTTAGTCCGAGTTAATGACTCTAGTGTTAAGACACCACTTATTCAGTCAGTTTCAGTTGTTAATGAGTTTCCAGATGGTTTTCCAGAAGATCTTCCCAGAGTCCCTCCTGAGAGAGAAATAGACTTTGATATAGATATTCTTCCCGATACTCGTCCTATCTCTATTCCGCCATATAGAATGGCACCAGCTGAGTTAAATGAGTTAAAAGAGCAGTTGAAACATCTCATAGAGAAAGGTTTCATTCGACCAAGTGTCTCACGTTGGGGCGCTCCAATCTTATTTGTGAGAAAGAAAGATGGTTATCTGAGAATGTGCATAGATTAACGTCAGTTGAACAAGGTTACTATCAAGAATAAGTATCTTCTTCCAAGAATTGATTATCTCTTCGATCAACTTCAGGGTGCCACTTGCTTTTCTAAGATAGACCTCAGATCTGGCTACCATCAGTTGAGAGTAAGGGGATGTGATATCCCTAAGACAACATTTAGGACCCGTTATGGTCATTTTGAGTTCCTAGTTATGTCCTTTAGTTTGACCAATGCTCCTGCAACATTCATGGACCTTATGAACAGAGTAATCAAGCCTTATTTAGATATGTTTGTTATCATATTCATTGATGACATTCTAATCAATTCGAGGAATGAGGAAGATTATGCTAGTCATCTCAGAATAGTCCTTCAAACTTGAAAGGATAAGAAGTTATATGCTAAGTTTTCTAAGTATGAATTTTGTCTTGAGTTTGTGGCATTCTTAGGCCATATTATTTCCAGTGATGGAATTAGAGTTGATATCCAAAAGATAGAGGCAGTGCCGAATTGGCCTAGACCCACGTCTCCAACTGATATTAGGAGTTTCTTGGGATTGCCTGGCTATTATAGAAGGTTCATCGAGGGATTTTCATCTATTTCATCTCCTTTAACTAAGTTAACTCAGAAAACAGTTAAGTTTCAATGGTCTGAAGCTTGTGAGAAAAGCTTTCAGGAACTGAAAAATTGGTTGACTACTGCCCCAGTATTGACCTTACTAGAGGGTACGCAAGGTTTTGTAGTATATTGTGATGCGTCCAGAGTTGGATTGGGTTGTGTGTTAATGCAGAATGGCAAAGTTATAGCTTATGTCTCCAGACATCTTAAGGTTCATGAGAGGAATTACCCAACCCATGATCTAGAGTTGGCTGTCATAGTATATGCTTTTAAAATATGGCTCCATTATCCTTATGGTGTTCATGTGGATGTGTTCACTGATCACAAGAGTCTTCAGTATATGTTTAGTCAGAAAGAGCTTAATCTCATACAGAGAAGGTAGTTGGAGTTACTCAAAGATTATGACATGAATATTCTCTACCACCCAGGTAAGGCTAATGTTGTTGCTGATGCCTTGAGCAGATTGTCTATGGGTAGTACCGCCCATGTTGAGAAAGACAAGAAAGAGTTAGCAAAAGATGTGCATAGACTTGCATGATTAGGAGTTCGTGTAATGGATTCCAATGAAGGAGGAGTAGTGGTGATGAATGGGGCTGAATCATCATTAGTGTCCGAAGTTAAAGAGAAACAAGACCATGATCCTATTTTGTTTGAATTAAAGGCAAATGTTCATAAACAAAAAGTGATGGCTTTTGAACAAGGGGGAGGTGGTGTATTGAGGTATCAAGGTAGATTGTGTGTACCAAAGGTGGATGAACTCCAAGAGAGGATCATGGAGGAAGCTCGTAGCTCCAGATATTCTATCCATCCGGATTCCACAAAGATGTATCGTGACTTGAGTGAGGTTTATTGGTGGAGTAGTATGAAGAAAGGTATCGCAGAGTTCATTGCTAGGTGTCCAAATTGCCAACAAGTCAAGGTAGAGCACCAAAGGCCCGGTGGTATAGCTCAGAATATAGACCTTCCGAAATGAAACTGGGAGATGATCAATATGAATTTTATTACAGGTTTACCACGGTCTCGCAGGCAGCATGATTCGATTTGGATGATTGTAGATCGAATGACTAAATCAGCCTATTTCTTACTGGTAAAGACTACCCATTAAGCAGAAGATTATGCTAAGTTATATATTCAAGAGGTAGTCAGACTTCATGGGGTTCCGGTGTCTATTATTTCAGATAGAGGTGAACAATTTAATGCGCAATTTTGGAAGTCATTCCAGAAAGGTTTGGGTTCAAAGGTGACCTTGAGTACTGCTTTTCATCCTCAGATGGATGGTCAATCAGAGCACACTATTCAGACTTTAGAAGATATGTTAAGAGTTTGTGTGATTGATTTCTAAGGTAATTGGGATGATCACCTACCTCTCATAGAGTTTGCTTATAACAATAGTTACCACTGTAGCATCCAAATGGCTCTGAATGAGGCTCTTTATGGGAGAAGATGTAGATCTCCTATTGGATGGTTTGAGGTTGGTGAAGCTGGGTTGATAGGACCAGACTTAGTTCATCAAGCTATGGAGAAGGTGAAGGTTATTCAAGAAAGGTTGAAAACAGCGCAGAGTCGTCAAAAATCCTATGCAGATGTTAGGAGAAGAAACTTAGAGTGTGAAGTATTTGTTTGGGTATACTTGAAGGTTTCACCCATGAAGGGTGTTATGAGATTTGGTAAGAAGGAAAAGCTTAGTCCCCGATTTATTGGTCCTTACATGATATCCAAGAGGTGTCACGACCCAGGGGTACACCCTAGATGTAACATGGTGTACAAGACCCTGAGAGGCCTCATACAAGCCACTTAGCATATCATAACATAAAGTAAATAGAAATAATGCAGAAATTTAAAACTTTTTTTCCATAATATCAAAGTCCTTTTAATAACAAGCGGAAGTCTATAACACTTTGTCTCAAACTATCTAAAACATGATCATCTTTGGGACGCAGCCCATACAAAAGTCTAAAATATAAAATGAAAGATCATAAAGGAAATGGTGGCTATATCCTCGAATGCTATGAGGACTCAACAATCTTCAACTCCTTGCTCTACTAGAAACCTAGCCACGGGGATGAAACTCAATATTGCTGGACCCTACATTTGATAAGAATGTAGGCAAGAGTATGCGTTAGTACAAAATGTACTAAATATGATAGCTAGCATAACACCATAAGAGCATAACATAAGCGTTAGCCAACATAAGACATAAGCATAATCTCCAACATAGACATAATATAAGCATAAGTAATTATAAGGCATAATCCATAAACATAGGAGATACAACATATTCATAAGCATAGTCCATACTTAAATCTTCATAACATAAGAGAACCACTTCATAAGTAACCTCAAAGCATACTTGTGCAATGCATGGATAGGACCCCATAATCCCACCCATACTAAGTACCACTTTTAAGTCATCATAGTCATATTTAGCATCTTTTGATCTCATCCTTAGCTTAATTCTCATAGACAAGGGAACCTTCACCTTTAGTCAAACATATCAAGGAAGACAACTATAGCAACAATCCAAGCTAAGCATACATCATGTTAGAGAAACACTTCATAAGTAGCTTCAAGTCATACTTGTGCAATGCATAGATAAGACCCCATAATCTCACCCATACTAAGAACCACTCTAGGACATCATACATACTTATTGGTTGGGGACTAGTCCCTCTTTTAAAACCTCATCATAGTCATAGTGGAAAATCATAAGTCATAACCATAATCAACATAGTCATAATCATCATAAAAGGAACACTTCATAACCAACCTTAAAGCTTACTTGTGCAATGCATGAATAAGACCTCATAAATCTCACACATGCTAAGTAAATCTCTTTAGGCCATCATTCATATTCTTGTCCATATTGTTATTTTGTGGGATTAAGCCTTAACCTATATAGACCATGTGAGCTTAACATGGAATCCGGTGTTACCCACACAGAAAAGGGCTGTCCTACTTGCCTAAGGTAGAACCATATTTTGTTAGCTTAGGTAGATCCAATAGCTAAATATCCTACAGGGGTGCGTAGTTTATGGGATACGGAGATTGTTACTAGAAACCTGGCTTTTCTGACAGAAGAGCTTCCATCTCATGAGATTGCTTCTAGAAACCCAGTCTATCTGACGGAAGAGCTTCCATCTCATAATCAATATCCACTCGGTGCTAAACATTAATCCCACGGAGTACTTATTAAGTCATAACTCATTTCATGGAGGGGTGTCTTTCACAATCAACCCAACTTAGTTCATTAGGATAGCTCTTAGATCATGCGTGAGAATAACCTTTCACCGTCCATGTCTACATGTAGATTCAATTAGGTGAGAATAGTCTTTCAACCTTAGAATCATCATTATGTGAGAAAACCTTTCACATCATGTTCATTATGTGTTCATGAGAATAACTTTTCAATCAACACAACAACATTATCATAATCATGGACACTTAATTCATAGTCATGCATAAGGGTGTATGTGAGAATAGCATTTCAACAATACAACAATTGCATCATAATCATAATCACTTTACTCTCAAAGTGTTCATAAAGCATTTACATAAATCTCATAATCATGCATAATTTTCATATCTTGCCCTTCAAAGATCAAAGATCACATTCAATCAACACACCTAGAATTCTAACATTAGAAATGGATATCATCATAACTCAAGTGATTCTATCATTTCATACAATCAAACATTCCTAAGGTAGATTAGGTGGGTAAAGTCCTTCCACTACAATTCTAGCTATAGTCTACCATTCACATGCAAGCTTCACTCTCAAAGCCTTAACATTCATAATTCAACATATTAGCTTTACTCTCAAAGCCCTAGGAATCAACATTCATAGCTACAAGCTTTACTCTCAAGCAATACTTCTAATGAGCATCCAATAGGCCTAAGTCTCAAGGCATTCTACTCATATGCTTCATTCTTAAACAATTCTAATCATATATCATCATCTAGGCTTAAACTCATCATTACCAATCATGATTCATCATGTGCACTTTAATCTCATTCAATTCATATCTATATGCCATAATCTCAAGCAATCTACTATACATATCATCAATCTTAGAAGATCATCTCTAAATCCTCAATTTCCCCTTTCAAGGCAGAAAATCCACTTACTTCAATTTCATCTTTCTAGACATGGGTTAGGCATGTAAATATGTAATTTCATCTTAAAAACATGATTTACTATTAATTTAATCATAAACAATCATTATTCACTCAATTGGATCAACATCCATCATAACCCACAACATTCAAGAAAACCTAACTTGAATTGGGGAAATTCTTCATCAAATTGGGGAATTCTAGGGGACTCCATGGATGGAAGAATCCATGGATGAATAAGCTATCATACCTTTGATACAAAGCCCAAAGAAATTGATGTGTAAAAGCTTGCTTCTTGAACCCTAGCTTGAATCTCCTTCTTCTTCTTCTTCCTCAAGTTTCTAGAGAGAGAAATATTTTGGAGAGGATGAACTTTGGGAATTATTTTGGGTCTTGGAATAAATGACTTAATTGGGTGAGTTTTGGGGTTAAAATAATTGGAAAAAGACCCAAGAAGTCCCCTGACTGGAAACTGCCGAAATGGCATGAAGGAGGCCTTCACGGGTCGTCATCATCACCACGGCCCGTCAAACGGGTCGTGAAGAATTTCAGCCTGACAGTGCTTCACTGTTTCGGGCATAACTTTTTACTCCGAGATGAGAATTGGGCAAACTCAGAGGCGTTGGAAAGAGGAATCAGAGACCTTTAATTGGATACGTTATGGTACACTAATTATTTTTTAGCTAAGAGATATAATCATTTAAATTTTACCCTAAACTCTAATGCTAGTGAAAAGCCCTTCACGTGAGGCTCCATGAGCCGTGGTGCCTACCAGGAGCCGTGGTACCTACCACGAGCCGTAGTGCCTCATGTGGTCATGATCCAGTAGCTAGGCAACCTTCCCCTTAACCCCTAAAAAATTAAGGCACCACCACGAGCCTTCCCACGAGCCATGGTCATCTCCACGAGCCGTGAAGTGGCTCGTGTGGAGGGGGCTGTTTTGGGCAGCCTTTGTTTAGCCACTTCCTAGCCCACCACGAGCCGTGGTGGTTGTCGTGGAAGGTGAGGCAGTGTCCATGTAAGAGTGGACTGCCCTAGTCCTCTTCCTTGGCTCTTGCCCTCACACTTAACCCTAGTTTAGCCTACTAGTTTACGGGGTGTTACAAGAGGATTGGTAATGTAGCTTATGAGTTGGAGCTACCGCAAGAGTTAGCAGCAGTTCATCCAGTGTTTAACATTTCCATGTTGAAGAAGTGCATGGGCTATCCTTCACTTATCATACCTACCGAATATATTGGTATTACAGATAGTTTATCTTATGAGGAGATTCCCGTTCAGATTCTAGATCGTCAGGTTCGCAAGTTGAGAACCAATGAGGTAGCATCAGTCAAGGTTCTGTGGAGGAATCAATTTGTTGAGGAAGCTACTTGGGAAGCTAAGGAGGATATGAAAAAGAGATGCCCACATCTCTTCGAATCCGGAGAAATTCCAAATTAAGGTACTAATCATTTTCTTGGCATTTGTTTTAAGTTGGCATGTTGTATTTATAATTTGCTTATTGGGTGTTTGAGATGAATGCTAGATGTTACAGCCTTAGTCTACTTAGAGTTATCTCATTCGAGGACGAATGTTCCCAATGGGGAGATATTGTAACACATCGCTATTTGAAAGAACTAGAATTAGAAAGAAACTATTTTTGAAAAGATCAAATTTGGAAATTTTGGCAAGTTATGCTAAGTATGTGTTTTGGGTCAACTTCAAACAACCATAACTCTTAGTACATAATGTGTTAGGTGGGCAACAACGTATCAAATGAAAGGTCTTGGAATTATATTTCCAACGCCACCGAGTTTGCTAATTTTCGAGCTCGTATGAGGGAGATATGCCCGTTTGAAGTCGGGTTGTCCATTTAAGGAAAGTTGCCCAGATTTAAGAGGGGTATGTTGGTCTTTTCCTTACCCTATCAGATTTAATTCTTTTTAGTAATTAATTAGGGGTCTAAACTGAATTGGTTCAAATTACGCAATTACAATTCATGCTAGGGTTTTTAGAAAAGAGTTCAAGAGGAGAAAAGAAGAGAAAGGTCAAGATTCGTCGATTTCGTGAGGATTTGGTTGCGGATTTCACTAAGGGTTTAATCCCTAAGAGGTATGTGAGTTCACATAGTGTTGGGTTCGTTCACCCACGTGCCAATCATGTTAATTTCAGTGTAATTTCATCCTAAAAAGTTGAAGGTTTGATTTTCTTGATTTGTGTTCTTGAATTTTCTTTCGTTCTTGAATTAGGATGTGATTGATGAGTTTTTTGAGATAATCGTGTCGATATTTAAAGTTGGTTTTGAGTAGATTCTTGTGTACATGTTTTCGGTATCTGAATCTAAAGAGAAAGTGAGAAAACCAATCGAATTTAATCGAATTAAGATGAGAAAACGAGTTGAAAAATTCGTCGGAACCACCTGGGAGGGGCTGGCGCAGCGCACCCCAGATGAGCTAGAGTGGCTTGGGCGGCGCGCCAGCAGTGCACCAGAATTGATTCCTAGAACTTTGGGGGGCGCCAGCAATGCGCCCGGGAGTCTACCCCCACCCTTTTTCCATCGTTTTACCCTTCTGAGTTCTCCTAAAGTGTCCTAACTCCTCCTATCGATTCTAACTACTCTAAATGACTTCTAAACATCTAGAAATCATCCTTAAACATGAATCATAACCTTGAATCCATAAATTCAAATTCAAGGAATGTTAAGAGCCAAGACTAGAGAGTTCTTAGAGTCTTTTCAAAAGTCTTTTACAAATGTTTTAAACTTGTTTTAAGACTTGAGCATTGAGTTGAGTAAGAGTAAGAGTGAAGTTCATTTTATTCAAAAGATTATATGGGAACTAAGTATTCCCAAAGAGTAAATGTTTTCACATTTAAACAAGAGAGGAAACACTAATTTCCAAGAGAGCTTTTGAGCTAGTTTTTGAGTAATAATCTCAAACCACAAAAAAAATATGTTTTTAAACATATGAGCTAGTTACATTTTGGGAGTATTATTGAGCACATATATGGGGACGAGTTTGAGTTCAGATAATTCAAAGTCTTCGTAAACCATGTAGCCAACATGGATAGAAAAAGGTCATACTTTGTAGATGATTCCTTAATGCTTTTAGCATAGACTAGTGGATCCACTTAGTGAGTAGGTTCTATACCCCGATAAAGTATAGGACGGCCCTGACAATGTGCGGCAAGACGTTGTATCATCACATAGCTCATAGTGATGGTTGTCGGTTAGAGAATTTCCCACAGAGTTATTTTGAATCTTTATATATACAAACATAGTTTATATTGTATTTTCTAATACATTGAGTTGTTCTTTATTGTTTAAAGTCTTTTCTTTATACTGTATCTATTTACTGCTTTATATTGAAATGAGTTGAGTAGAGTTGAGATGAGGTAAGTGTTTCTTTCCGTTCCAGTTCAAGCTTACGTATTTTTTAGTTTTCCCCTCGCATGCTCGTACATTCAATGTACTGATGCCATTTGGCCTGCATCATTTTATGATGCAGATACAGGTAATCAAGATCAACATCTAGCGCTTCGTTGATCCAGTTGAGCTTCAGAGTTGTTGGTGAGTCACCTTGCTTCCGGAGGATCCCCTTTTAGTTGCTTTATTATTCTGGTTTTTTAGGATGTCGTGGGTCTTATTCCGATGTCCATCTTATTTATTAGAGGATTCATAGACAGTTAGTTATTAGTTCATTAGTCTTGTTATTTCAGTTGTTTTGAATATAAGACTTGAGTTGCCTTATTGGCCAGTTGAATGTAAACTTTTATAACATTCTAATTTCTATTTCATGAGCTTATCTTTGTTGAGTAAAGTCTTCCGCTGAGTAGTAAGCCAGGCCAAGGGTTCGGTTGGAGCCAGCAATGGTTCTCGAGTGTCAGTCCCACCCAGGGTGTAGTCTCGGGGCGTGACATTAGTCCTCCAAACTATCAAAGATCGAGAGTTATATGCCAAGGTTTCTAAATGTGTGTTCTGGAGTGAATCTGTGATGTTCTTAGGCCATATTGTGTCTGGCGAAGGAATTTGAGTCGACACTCAGAAGATTGAGAAAGTGTAGAAGTGGCCTAGACCCACCTCCCCAACTGATTTAAGAAGTTTCTTGGGGTTGGATGGTTACCACAGAAGGTTCGTCGAGAGGTTTTCATCTATTTAGTCCCCGTTGACTAAGTTGACTCAGAAAATAACTAAGTTTCAACGGTCTGAAGCTTGTGAGCAAAGCTTTCAGGAATTGAAAACTCAGTTAACTACAGCTCAGTGTTGACCCTACTAGAGGGTACATAGGGTTTTGTCTTCTATTGTGATGCAACCAGAGTGGGGTTTGGTTGTGTGTTGATGCAGAAAGGTAACGTTATAGCTTATGCCTCCAAGTAGCTTAAGATTCATGAGAGGAACTACCCAACTCATGATCTCGAGTTGGCAGTAGTAGTTTTCTCTCTCAAGATATGGCACCACTACCTTTATGGCATTCATGTGGAT
This sequence comes from Solanum etuberosum, assembly GCA_029582245.1. Taxonomy (NCBI): domain Eukaryota; kingdom Viridiplantae; phylum Streptophyta; class Magnoliopsida; order Solanales; family Solanaceae; genus Solanum; species Solanum etuberosum. The sequence continues at coordinate 97,808 of JAJONR010000725.1, forward strand.
GTGTTCACAGACCAGAAGAGTCTCCAGTATGTTTTTTTTCAGAAGGAGCTTAATCTCAGGCAAAGGAGGTGGTTAGAGTTGCTCAAGGATTATGACATGAGTTTCCTCTACCACCAGGTAAGGCTAACATTGTTGCTGATGCCTTGAGCAGGTTGTCTACGGGGAATACTACTCATATCGAAGAAGGCAACAAAGAGTTGTCTAAGGAAGTTCACAGACTTGCATTTTTGGGAGTTCATTTGTTTGATTCTAATGTAGGTGGAGTTATTGTGATGAATGAGGCTGAATCGTCATTAGTATCAGAAGTGAAGGAGAAGCAAGACATAGACTGTTACGACAAAAAATCATCAGGTTTCATGCGCAAGCTAGAAAAGCAAACCTCAAAAGACCATGAGTAAGAAGACAAATGAGAAATATACCAAAAGACACAAAGATTTAACGTGGTTCGGTCAATCAACCTACATCTACAAAGGAGATGAGCAATCCACTATATAATTATGAGAGTACAAAATATAGAGAGAAATAACCTCAACCAATTCACTCAGAATACATGAGAGGTTCACACAAGTGATAATGTATCACTTGTGTCCCACAAATTCTCCCCCTAACCAAAACTCTCAAAACCCCTTCGACTACAATATGAATGTTGATTAAGTAAGAAGGAACAAGTCTCTATATATAGAGTCTGAAGCATTTTCCTATAAGAAAAGGACTAGCCAATCCTAAACCATTTCCTAAAATTACAACCTATTTATGGTAAGAAACTCCTGGCAATTAATACCCAACAAATCTCCCGCTTGCCTGAATTTCTGACAAAATAAATTTATCCACCTTCTTCACATAATCATCAATATCTTGCATCTCCTCTCCATAATCTCCTTTGCAAAATCTATGTGTCTACACAGAGACCCTCTCTGAAACAATTTCTCCAAAAAAATCTTTATTACTATCAAAAAAGGTTGCGGCTAGAACTACACCCTAATATGAACAACCAATTTTTAACCCGGTTCACTCATCGATTATTGAACCACTGAATCTGGATCCATCATTGAACCATTGGACCTGTCTCCATCATTGAACCATCTACCCATCTTGTACTTTTGTTAACTCTGGGATGTTAAAGATGGATAATTCTGGTGAGGTAGGGTATTTGTTGATGGCACTATTTCTTTGAAAACTAATATTGGTACAACATAAGTCCTTCAGAATGTCAAGCATGCTCCAGACATTCCCTTGAATTTGATTTCTGTAGGACAACTAGATGATGATGGCTAGCATAATGACTTGTTCAATGGCCAATGAAAGCTCACCAAAGGCTCATTGATTGTAGCTCGAGTAAGAAAGCATTCAAATTTAGACACAAGAATTGATTCTTGGTGACTCTATAAATTTGGTGGAAAGTGAGACTTTATCAAAATTGTGGCACAAGAGGCTTAGTCATATGAGCGAGAAGGGATCACCTGTTTGGCTAAGAAGAATTTGCTTGCTGGTGTGAAACATGCAAAGGAAAAAAATGTGTTCATTGCTTAGCTGGAAAGCAGAAAAGAGTTTATTTTCAGAGTCATCCTCCTTCAAGAAAGGCTGAACTATTGGAGCTAGTACACTCTCATTTGTGTGGTTCTTTTAAAGTGAAGTCAAAAGGTGGTGCACTTTACTTTGCTACTTTCATTGATGATCATTCTCGCAAGATCTGGGTATATCCTTTAAAATCCAAAGAGCAAGTACTTGATGGGTTTAAGGAGTTTCAAGCCTTATCTGAGAGTCAAACGGGAAAGAAATTAAAATTTATTCACACCGATAATGGTTGTGAGTATATTGGTCCCTTTGATAACTACTGCAAATCGCAAGGAATTCTTCATCAGAAGACTCCTCCAAAGACTCCTCAATTAAATGGCTTGGCAGAAAGGATGAACAAAACTTTATTTGAGAGAGTTAGATGCGTGCTTTCAGAGGCTCAACTTCCAAATTCATTTAGGGCTGAAGCATTTAACACTGTTGCTTATGTTATCAATTTGTCTCTTGTTGTTGCTTTGGATGGTGATGTTCCAAACAAAGTTTGGTTTGCTAAGGATGTTTCTTATGATAACTTGAAAGTGTTTGCGTGTAAAGCTTGTGTGCATGTTCCAAAAGATGAGAGGTCGAAATTGGATGTTAAAACTAAGTAGTGCATCTTCATTGGTTATGGTAAAGATGAGTTTGGATATCGCTTTTATGATCCAAGTGATAAAAAGCTCATTAGAAGTCGTTATGTTATGTTCTTTGAAGATCAAACTATTGAAGATATTGACATGGCTGAGAAACCAAATTCTCATATTGATGTGAGCTTAGTTGATGTTGATATAGTCCCTATTATTGATACATCGTTTGCACATGAAGGAACCCAAGATAATGATGCAGATAATGATCATGGTGTAGAACTTATAGATGCTCCAATTGATGATGGTGTGATTGATCATCAACCAACTCGTGTTGAGATGAATACTTTGGATGCTCCAGAGACCTCTTGTAGAAGATCCACTAAGGAGAAGCGAAGCTCAACACGTTATTCTCCTAATGAGTATATTATTTTGACTAACATGGGAGAACCTGATGGTTCTGATGAAGTCATGCTAGATACTCATAGAGATAGGTGGGTAGAATCCATGGAAGATGAGATGAAGTCACTTCACGAGAATGGCACATATGAGCTAGTGGAGTTACCGAAAGGAAAGAAAGCTTTAACAAATAAATGGATCTTCAGATTAAAGCAAGAGCAACAAACATATGCGCCTAGATACAAGGCTAGGTTAGTTGTCAAAGGTTTTAGTCAAAGAAAGGGAATTGACTTTGGTGAAATTATCTCTCCTGTTGTAAAAATGTCCTCAATTCGTATGATTCTAGGCTTAGCCGGAAGTCTAGATTTAGAGGTTGAGCAGATGGATGTGAAGACTGCCTTTCTTCATGGTGATTTATAAGAGGAGATCTACATGGAGCAACCTAAAGGCTTCATAGTTAAAGAAAAAGAAAACCATGTTTGCAAATTGAGAAGGAGCTTGTATAGCTTGAAACAAGCTCCAAGGCAGTAGTACTTGATGTTTGAATTTTTCATTGAAAATCAGGGATACAAGAAAACTTTTTCAGATCATTGTGTATTCTTTCAGAAGTTCTCTTATGATGATTTTATTATCTTACTACTTTATGTGGATGATATGCTGATTATTGGTAAAAATAAATCTAGAAATGCAGTCCTTAAGAAGGAGTTGAGCAAATCATTCGCAATAAAGGACTTGGGTCCAGCAGAGAAGATCTTAGGCTTACAAATTCATCGAGATAGATACAAGAAGGAGTTATCATTATCCAGAAGGAGTATATTGAGAAAGTACTCAAGAGGTTCAACATGACAGAGCTTGATAAACACTTTAGGTTGAGTACGACCTAGAGTCCATCTACTAATGAAAAGAAGAATAAGATGTCATGTATTCCATACTCTTCTATGGTTGGTAGTTTTATGTATTCTATGGTTTGCACTATACCAGATATTCCACATATTGTTGGTACCATTAGCAGATTTCTTTCCAATCCTGGAAAAAAGCATTGGGCTGCAGTGAAATGTATACTAAGATATTTGAAGGGTACTTTAGATATGGAGTTGTGCTTTGGTAGTGGCAAGCCTGAATTTGTATGCTACACAGACTCTGATTTGGGAGGAAATCTTGCCAATTCAAAATCCACTTCTGGTCATTTGATCATTTTTGGGAGTGGGACCTATTTCTTGGCAATCAAAACTACAGAAGTGCAAAGCTCTATCTACCACAGAAGCTGTATATATTGCCATCATTGAAGGAGCCAAAGAATTGCAAGATTTTGACTTTGAACAATCAAGGCTCGTCTTATTTTGTGATAATCAAAGTGCTATTTATATTACCATGCACTCTACCTTTCATTCTAAGTCCAAGCATATTAGTAGAAAGTATCATTGGATTAGAATGACCCTGAAAGAGAAATTATTTGAGGTTGAGAAGATACACACTGATGAAAATCCTTCAGATATGCTTACAAAAGTGGTGATCATAGACAGGCATGATTTTTGTAAAAGTGTGGCAGGTATGAAGCCTATCAAGTTCCTTCACTTGAATTTGATTTTGCCCCTTGACTGGAGTGGGATTTTATTGGGCTATGAACCATGTTCCAGCCAAAGGCCCATGGCCTAATCCTACTTGGAAAAAGATTGGAATTATTCTCTTTATTTGGTTTCCAATTCTATTAGGAAAAGGATTCGAATTGTAGTTCTATTTGGAGTTAGTTTTGGCTTTGTAAGGAACAATACAACTCTATAAATAGAGGATGGGTTTGAGAGAATAATTCATTTGCTCATTAGTATTGTCTTTGAAAGACATTAGTACATAAGAGAGGTTTTTTTAGAGAGCTTTCAACAAGAGAGAAGAAAACAGGTTCTTTTGCTGCAGTCTATTTCTCCGACCAGCAACCTTCAGATCGTGTTTCCTGATTAACTAACTATTGGATCGGGCTGAAATTTTGACTGAGTATTCCTGACATCTTGGTGGTTGATTTGAATGGTGGAGATTGAATTCAGAGGTCAGCAGGATCCTATTTTAGGTCCCCGAACAGCAGATGGGTTTGGGTGGTGTTTCTTTCTATTTAACTTTTGTTGGTGTAGCTATTTTTTGTTCTCTTTTGGCACTTGTTGTGCAGTCATTATAAAAATATGTTAACCCTATTATTGTTATAGTGAAGCAATTTGGATCTTGTCGATCCCGTGGGTGTTACCTTCGATTTGAAGGGTTTTCCATGATAAACTTGGTGTTCTTTATTTTTAGATTTTCGTTTTCATCTTTTCGTCGCAACACAGATCCCATCTTACTTGAGCTAAAGGTAAATGTCAAGAAGCAGAAGGTGATGGCTTTTGAACAAGGGGGAGATGGTGTGTTGAGATATCAAGGTAGATTGTGTGTTCCAAAGGTGGATGAACTCCAAGAGATGATCATGGCAGAAGCTTATAGTTACAGATATTTGATCCATCCGGGTTCCACAAAGATGTACCATGACTTAAGAGAAGTCTTTTGGTGGAATAGTATGAAGAGGTGTATTGCAGATTTTGTTGGTAAGTGTCCAAATTGCCAACAAGTCAAGTTAGAACACCAAATGCCATGGTATGGCTTAGAACAGAGCTCTTCTAGAGTGGAAGTGGAAGATGATTAATATGGATTTCATTACTGGCTTACCCCAGTTGCATAGGCAACATGATTCGATTTGGGTGATTGTAGACCGAATGACTAAATCAGCCCATTTCTTGCCAGTAAAGACTACCAATTCAGCAGAAGATTATGCGATTTTATACATCCGTGAGATAGTCTGACTTTATGAAGTCCCGTTGTCCATCATTTGAGATAGGCGTGCAAATTCACCACTTAGTTTTGGAAGTCATTTTCAGAAAAGTTTGGGTTCGAAGGTAAACCTTAGTACTGTTTTTCATCCTCAAACAGATGGTCAAGCAGAGCGCACTATTCAGACCTTAGAGGATATGTTGAGAGCATGTGTGTTGGATTTCAAAGGGAATTGGGATGACCACTTGCCTGTTATAGAATTTGCATACAATAACAGCTATCACTCCAGTATTAAGATGGCTCCTTATGAGGATCTTTATGGGCGAATGTGTAGATCTCCTATTGGATGGTTTGAGGTTGGTGAAATTGAGTTGATAGGACTATACTTAGTTCCTCAATCCATAGAGAAGGTTAAAATAATCTAAGAGAGGTTAAAAACAGCAGAGCCGTCAGAAAACCTATATAGATGTTAGGAGAAGAGATTTGGAGTTCGAGGATAATGATTGGGTCTATTTGAAGGTTTCACCCATAAAGGGTGTTATGAGTTTGGTAAGAAAAGGAAGCGCATTCCCTGATACATTGGTTCTTACATGATATTTAAGAGAGTTGGTAAGGTAGTGATAACGCTCAACTACACTTCATCCAATACTAACTATAGGCGATCGCAATCTAGTATAAACCCAAAGAAGAGTTGGGGTCGATCCCACAGGGAGTGATACGGTATAGAATTCAATTATAAAGTGAAAGACGTGTAATAAACGATTGTAGGAATAGGATATTATTGGAAAAAGTAAAGTAAATCTTGAGGGTTGACAGAAGTGTCAAATGGGGGGATTAGAATTGCCAATCAACAACTACAAAAACAGGGGCGTAATCAAGTAGAGAAGGATCCTTGGGGATGTGATCAATTAATTACAAATTTAACTATACGGGTGATTACCAATTATTGACAATCGTTGCTTCTTAGTAGGTAGTCTAGGATTTAGATGCAATATCCATCTCTCGATCAACTATCACGAATTAAGCGAGTTCTCTCAAACCTCGACAAGCAAAGCAATTATAAACAGCCCAAAACCTCAATTAATCGACTCTCTCGAGCTAGATTGGAAGGATCAAATTTAGATTCACTCTCTCGAGCTGAACCCACAACAACCCAATCACTACAATCATCAATTGATAACCTTAATCCTGAAACCTCTTTCTCAAGAAAGCAAAGAATACTAGACTAGAACTGCATGGGTAACTACAATTCATGAATTAAAACTCAGCTATCAATCGAACTCACTTCAAAACAACAATCAAATCAATAATTACCAACACCTATAAGCTAATTTAAACAATTAATTACATAATCACACCCACAAGAATAGGGGTTTTAGCCACTCATTATGGAAAGTAGTAAAACATTACCAATTATATTCTCCATAAGACGGGTAATGAAATTCGAGTCTTCACAATACTTCCAATCAACTATCGAAATCCAATCAAACTTCAAAATCTACTCAAAAACTTAGAAAAACAATGTTTCAATCAAAAACCCAAAGTCTAACAATGTCAGGACGTTGTTTTCTCTTTTGGGAAATCAATTTATACGTTCCCAGATTTTGGCCTTCGGGGTCATTCGGCGGTATAAGTCGAGCGTTATCAACCAGGTCAGCGACATGCCAAATGCTCCTCTCCATCGCCTTTTTAGCTTGAGTCATCATCCTTTTTGTGCTGTAATATTAGACAATCGAGGTAGGGCTCGCCGACCTGATCGGCGATTCGTCACTTGTCGTTTCTAATCGTTGTTTTTGCTTGCATCTTCACTAATTGTTCTGTGAAATAAAGTGGGCTTAGACTCCTTCGCCGAAGGGCGCGTTCCATCGCCTAGTTGCTCTTGTCCAAGGGCTGGCACGCCGTAACTTTAGGCGAGCTGAAGGGCCACTCGGTGAATCGTCGAGTGGCCTTGGCGATCCTCAGCTTTGCTTTTCTTCTCTCTTTTGCCCGTTAATGTCCTTGCCTTGCTCTTTTGCCTTCATAGCTGCAAATTCGCATTTAAACATCAGTTTAGAGCACAAAATAGGCATCGAGGACACTAATACTATGAATAACAAGCCCTAGATGAGTCAAAATCCCACACTCATCAACACCCCCAACTTAAACTTTTGCTTGTCCTCAAGTAAAACACAAGATCAATCAGGTCAATAAGGATCTACAAACAGTGCTACTCAAGACTCAACATGAATGCACACAAGAGGCTTAAACTATGCATGCAATGCTCAATTGTGCACTCTAAGTTTCAAACTGTGACTAACCATTATCAAATAGAACTCAAGTTCACAATGCTTGCTTCAAATGCAAGTTCAAGCTCAACAAAAGCGTTCAAATGCCCTCACACCAAGAATGATTCCATGCTCACACAAAACTCATCAACAATTTAGACTTTCAGAATCAAAGACAACTCTCACGCTCCCAAAGATAAACACATGCATGACTCTACCCATAGGCTTTCCCTTATTTTCCAATCGACATTATTTTCAGCTCACTCAAGATCACAAAGGTCTTTCAAAGCTTGTAATGGGGCTGAGGGTAAAGGTATGATCATTTTGGTTTAGTGACTTCTCCCTTCATAAAGCATGGTCTGCACTTCACTTTTTCTCATTTTCTATCACTCTTTTTGGTTTTCATGTTCCACCCCATGATCTTTTAAGCGTGATTCATTGGACGCCCCATTTCTTTTGTCCATTTCATAAACTCTATTGCGATAATTCTTTTCTTTTTCGATCTTTTTCTTCTTTCACTTTTCTCTCTCCTTTTTTTACATGGAGGGGTTCCAGATTTTTCAACATGATCCTTCAAGGGCAAATTTTTCACAGTTTTTGACTTTCCTCCTTTTTCACCACACCCCAACTTAGGCTTTTGGCCTAAGTTGGCTATTCAAACAAACCAATGCTTCATGAAGGTTATAGGTGATGGGACAAAGAGGTCAAAGTTTTTCATGTTTTATCCAAAGAAAAAGGATAGGCTCAAATGGTGCCAAGATAGATTCACACTCTCACAAGGTGGTCACAAAGAGGTATGATAGCAATTTTGGTTCACTCTTCACAAATTGTGCCTAAGATCATCTCTATCATTCGCTTACATTAGTCAATTGAACTAATAGGGCAAGTTCTAGGTATTACCAAGCACAGATTTCAAGAAAATCTCACCACACCTGGCATTCAACACAATCATCAAACAAGACTCTATAATTTTCAGCTTGCGTGCAACGATCATCACAAGAGATCAACTCAACAACCGGCTAGTCACAATGAGATGCTAGGAGTTCACAGATGACATATGCAACTCAATTTTTCTAATCGGAGCCGCACAAACATGTCGTTCAGTCGAGACCACTATTCAAGTCATCGGTATTGATTATAACTGACAATCGAAATTTGCAATAGAACAACCACGTTCACATACATCAAGAGGTGGTATCAAACCCCCACCCCACCAAATACACCTAACATTGTCCTCAATGAAAGAATGGAAAATAAAGACATAATTAAAAAGGAAAGAGCACTGAATAAAAGGAATAGGGTCAGGAGAACTCTTCACTATATGGTGAATCGGCGAAGCTTGCTAGAGACCGTTGAACTGCATGTGGCTCGCCAAAAATTCCAGATAACTGTCCCTACAGGTGTGACCAGAAGGCGATAGAAATCGGGCTTGGCGCATTGCCGAACAGACTGGCAGCTTCACCAAATTTTCCAGAACGATGGTCCTCCAGTCATGCACAAAAGTCAAACCAAATCGCGATCGCCGAACCACTCGGCGGACCGCCGAAATAGTCTTACCATCACACAATCACATGTCCCTGCACATTCAGTACACATTATTTGAAAACAACTAAATCTTGGGTTGCCTCGCAAGAAGCGCCTTATTTAACGTCGTGGCACACGTGGAAATGTATTCAAGCATCTTCGAAATACACCACTTCAATTACTGATATTTCATGACATTCTCCAAAATAGAGCTTCAAACGCTGCCCATTCATCTTGAAAGTTGGTTCATCTTTACCTTCCACTTCAATTGCCCCATTTGTAAACACTCAAGTTACTTTGAATGGGCCAGACCACTTCGATTTGAGTTTACCTGGGAAGAGTGTCAAACGAGAATTGTAGAGCAAAACAAAATCACCGACTTGGAATTCACGCTGAAGGATTTTTGCGTCATGCCACTCCTTCATTTTCTCCTTATACAGGGCTGAACTTTCTGCGTCATGCCACTTATTCATTTTCTCCTTATACAGGGCTGAACTTTCATACGCTCTCAACTTAAATTTCTCCAACTTATGAAGTTGATTTACTCTCCCTTTCGAAGCCTTCTCCAAGTTCAAATTCAGTGTCTTCAACGCCCATAGTGCCTTATGTTCAAGCTCAATTGGCAATTGACAAGATTTTCCAAATACTAACTGATATGGTGACATACCAATCGGTGTTTTGAAAGCAGTATGATACGCCCACAGAGCATCATCCAACTTTCGAGGCCAATCCATCCGATTTGCATTCACAGTTTTTGCAAAAATACTTTTAATCTCTCGGTTTGAAATCTCAACTTAGCCGCTTGTTTGTGGATGATATGGCGTTGCAACTTTATGCTTGACTCTGTATTTGCTCAACAACAATGCAAACGTCCGATTGCAAAAATGGGACCCTGCATCACTGATGATAGCACGTGGGGTACCAAATCGTGCGAAAATATATCACTTTAAGAATTGTACAACACTCTTTTCCTCATTGTTGGGTAATGACATAGCTTCCACCCATTTGGAAACGTAATCAACCACCACCAAACCATATTTGTTTCCAAAAGATCTCACAAACGGATCCATGCAATCTATTCCCCAAACATCAAACAATTCAACTTCTAGGATGGGATTAAGAGGTAATTCATGATTTCTTGATACCCCTCCTTACTTTTGGCAAGGTGTGCATTGTTTCACAAAGCCATGTGCATCTCGGTATAGTGATGGCCAATAGTAGACACTTTGAAGCACTTTGGTTGTTGTTCGCCCCCTGCTATGATGTCCACCAACAGGCGAAGCGTGACACGCATTGCGAATTTCATTGACTTCCTCTTCTGGTATGCCTCGTCGAATTATATGGTCTGCACATTCTCTGAATAGATATGGTTCATCCTAGAAATATTTCTTTACATCGAACTAGAACCGCTTTTGTTGGTAGAAATTCAGACCCTCGGGTATTATTCCGCACACTACATAGTGCGCAAGATCATCATACCAAGGTGGGTTGCTTTGGGTTACCGTCATCACTGTTTCATCTGGAAATTCAGCCAAAATGTCCCTTTCTTTGGGGTCAACCATGTTGGTTTCTAATCGAGAAAAATGATCAGCCACTTGGTTTTCACACCCCTTCCGATCTTTTACTTCAAAATCAAACTCTTGAAAAAAAAATACCCACCTAATCAACCTTGGTTTTGCATCCTTTTTAGCCATCAAGTAGCTAATGGTTGCATGATCCGTATGCACCACCACTTTGGTTCCCAAAAGATACGCTCTGAATTTTTCAAACGCATACACCACCGCCAATAATTCTTGCTCCGTGATGGTATATTTATTTTGCTCCACATTCAATGTCTTACTTGCATAATAAATTGGGTGAAATAATTTCCCTTTTCGTTGACCAAGAACAAATCCTAAAGCAACCCCACTAGCATCACACATGAGCTCAAACGAAATACACCAATCGGGGACAATAATGATTGGGGCTAACACCAACTTTTCTTTCAAGCATAAAAATGCTTTTAGGAAAGGATCATCGAAATTGAAGGTCGAATCCTTTTCTAACAATTTTCAAAGTGGATGTGCTACTTTGGAAAAGTCCTTTATGAATCTCCTGTAGATGCCCGCATGGCCTAGAAAACTCCGGACACCTTTTACAGAGATAGGAGGGGGAAGTTTGGCAATGACTTCAACTTTAGCTTGATCCACTTGCATGCCTTCTCCTGAAATTTTATGCCCCAAAACAATGCCCTCCTTTACCATGAAGTAACACTTCTCCCAATTTAGAACTAGAAGGTTTCTACGCCTCTTTGTAGCACTTCCCCAAGATGTTCAAGACAAGCTTGAAACGAATCACCAACGACTCAGAAATCATCCATGAATACTTCCATTGAATCTTCAACCATATCTGAAAAAATAGAGAGCATACATCGTTGAAATGTCGCTGGGGCATTACACAACCCAAAAGGCATCCTCTTGAAAGCAAATGTCCCATAGGGATATGTGAAAGTTGTATTCTCTTGATCTTCCAGTGCAATGGAAATCTGGTTGTAGCCGGAGTAACCAACCAAAAAGCAATACCATCCACGCCCCGTAAGCCTATCAAGCATTTGGTCCATAAATGGCATTGGGAAATGATCTTGCTCGGTCCATGCATTTAATTTCTGGTAATCCATACATACACGCCAACCAGTGACCGGCCTCATAGGTACGAGTTCACCTTTTTCATTTGGAACTACCGTGATGCTTCCTTTCATTGGTACACATTGCACGGGACTTACCCATTTGATATCCGCAATCGGATACACCACACCCGCATCTAACCACTTGATGATTTTTTCTCCACCACTTCTTGCATAGGCTGATTTAGCCTTCTTTGATGCTCAACACTTGGTTTGCATTCACTGTCCAATTGGATTTTATGAGTGCAAATCCTGGGGGGAATACCTACAATATCTGCAATTGTCCAACCTGTGGCCTTGATGTACCGCTTTAACACTACTACAAGCAATTTCACTTGCCATTCAAGTAAGTCAGCTGCAATGATGATGGGTAAGGTATTGTTTGCTCCCAAAAATACATACTGAAGATGAGATGGGAGTGCTTTCGACTCAAGTTTTGGAGGTTCTTCCGTGGATGGTTTGGCGGGAGGACTCTCTCGATTTTTTAAATCAATATCAAGCTTCAATGGGTTTCTTGAATGAGCACCTAGTCCCGATAGAGCAGCCACCACTTCATCATACCCTTGAACTTCATCCTCATCATAATTCAAAAGGACAGCCGCGAAGGGTTCACCCATACATATCATTTCACTCACACTAGCCACTACTTCATCAATCACATCAATTGTTGAAACTACATGAATGTCACTAGGTTGCTTCATTGATTTGCACATATTGAAGGTAACTTCCTCATCAATTACTCGGAACTTCAACTCACCACTTTCAACATCCACTAGAGATCTTCCGGTTGCCAAAAATAGTCTACCCAAAATAATAGGTACCTCCGCATCAATCTCACAATCCAAAATAACAAAATCAGCTGAAAAGATAAATTTTTCCACCTTCACCAATATATCGTAAAGTATTCCAATGGGGTGTTTAATGGACCGGTCAGCCATAAGAAGCTGCATTTTTGTGGATTTCGGTGCACCCAGCCCAAGTTGCTTGAAGATGGCATATGGCATCAAGTTAATACTCTCCCCCAAGTCGCATAACGCTTTGGAAAACTGAAGCATCCCAATGGTACATGGGATAGTGAATGCTCGAGGATCTTCTTTCTTTGTGATCACATCGCTGGTCATAACGGAACTACAATTGTGAGAAATTTCAATTGTTTTGAAATCCAAACTTTTTTTCTTAGTGACTAGCTCCTTCATAAATTTCACGTATCCTGACATCTCCAATAATGCTTCCACTAAAGGAAGGTTTATAGAAAGCGTCTTGAACAAGGATAGAAATTTCTTGAACTTTTCATCTTCATTCCACTTTTTGAGCCTTTGAGGAAAAGGGGGTTTATTTGGGTAGCGGTTGCCCTAACTTTGGAGAAGATACTGCCCCTTCTTTAGCTATTTGCAGCTCTTCGGTGGTGCTTTGCCTTGGACTTTCTTCATCCTCTTTGGGCATGCTATTTTCCGGTGCTTGAGCTGACCTCTCTTCCTCAGTGGTGTCATTCTCTTCTCCACTAGTGTTTGTCCCGTTATTCACCTTCACATCACCACCTACTACTTTCCCACTTCGTGTTACAACCGCCAAACTTTTGTCATGATCAACCTTTGAATTTTCCATATACTCATTTGCACTCTTTTCTAATAACTTGTGTTCTAACTGGGCTGAAAGTTGGCTTATTTGACATTCAAGTTGCTTAATAGAATCCGAGTGAGAATTTACCTTATTATTCAATGATGAGAAATCAGCCTTCATTTCCTTAAGCATGTCATCAGACCCTTCAACCTTATCTAGAATGCGCGATAACAATTCATCCACTCAAAGGCTTCCTGAACTGCCCCTAGATTTTGGGTTGTCACCTGTTTGCATGTGATACACCTCATGATTGTCTTCTCTCCTCCAAAATTCATTTTGGTCAGCCCAATGTTGATTGTACCCTGTCCGTTCATCTTCAATAAGTGTGTTCCAACCTTGATTCCCACCCGACTTTAAATAGCTCGGGCAAGAACCCTCCTCGAGTCTAGATACTCTTTTCACCTCTTTGTTTTCATCAACGCTCTCCAACACTTATTTTCTCAATAACTCCATTTGGGACATCATTTTGCTAATATTTTCATCCCACTCTTTCTCCTTTTCAATTTTTTGCTTTGTCATCCTGAAGTTCAGTAGAGACACTTGGTCCTCTTGAGTGTACCAAGCCTGGTTGATCTTCATCATTTCATCAAGAAGAGAAGCTGTCGTTTCAAATGGTTGTAGCATTATCCCTCCTCGAACAAGCTAATCAGCTACACCTTTGTTAACTGAGTCTAGACTCCGGTAAAAATATTGTAGTATCAGATTACCCAGGAGTCCATGCGTTGGACACTGTAGCAGCAACTTTCGAAATCTCAGTCATGTCTCATGAATCAGTTCACCTTCTACTCGCTTGAAGTTCTGAATATTGTCCCTCAACTTCACCATCTTCGAGGGTGGGAAAAATCTTATGTAGGATGCCTCGGTAAGTTCTTCCCAAGACGTAATAGAGTCCCTCGGTAGATCCACTAAGAACTTGGTCACTTCCCCCATTAAATAAAAAGGAAACAACCGGAGTCGGACTGATTCTTGTGAGATGTTCTTGAACGAGAATGGACCATACACGTCCACAAAGTTTCAGATATGGTCATGGGGATCCTCATGAGCCAGCCCTCCGAATAAACCTTTCATTTCCAATAGTTGCAGCATCGTGCTAGTCACATGGAATATAGTATTTCCCTCAACCGGAGGTAAACGAATAGCACCCATGCTACCCAATGAAGCCTCATTGACATCATTCAAGTTGCCAATGTCATCTTGGTGGCCAAGTTGGCTCACGTTGCTTCCGTTCACACTCATCTTCTCACCTGATCACAAACAGCCAACAACAAACACAAAATAAAGTAAGTCAATTCTACTACAAACAAGATTAGATCACAACTCTACTTCACTAAAAGAATTCTAAACACCACTCCCCGGCAACGGTACCATTTTTGATAACGCTCAAATACACTTCATCCAATACTAAGTGTAGGCGATCACAATCTAGTATAAACCCAACAAAGAGTAGGGGTCGATCCCATAGGGAGTGATATGGTAAAGAATTCAATTATGAAGTGAAAGACGTGTTCTAAACGATTGTAGGAATAGGATATTATCGGAAAAAGTAAAGTAAATCTTGAGGGTTGACACAAGTGTCAAATGGGGGGATTAGAATTGCCAATCAACAAATACAAAAACATAGGTGTAATCAAGTAGAGAAGGATCCTTGGGGATGTGATCAATTAATTTCAAATTTAACTATATGGGTGATTACTAATTATTGACAATCGTTGCTTCTTAGTGGGTAGGCTAGGCTTTATATACAATAGCCATCTCTCAATCAACTATCACGAATCAATCGAGTTCTCTCGAACCTCGACAAGCAAAGCAATTACAAATAGCCCAAAACCTCAATTAATCTACTCTCTCGAGCTAGATTGGAAGGATCAAATTTAAATTCACTCTCTCGAGCTGAACCCACAAAACCCTAATCACTACAATCGTCAATTGATAACCTTAATTCTGAAACCTCTTATCGCACCCCATTTTTCGCAAAACAGGTTTTGGTGCACGACCTAACAACTCTTTTGGGATTTTGTTTGAATGAAGAGTCGCCACCTAACGAATTAAGGCGTGTTAGGGCACCTATCTAACCTAACTAATCTAACTAAATGGTCTACGAACCAAAGATCGGGTAAGGGTTCAAATTACCTCTCGAGGAAGGTGTTAAGCACCTCTCGAGGTCCACAATTGTGGGTCTCGGCCGTATCTCATACAATTTATGTGGGGGTTACAAGTAGCAATTAAGTTCACTTCATTTATTTATTATTTAATTAAGCATGCGAACTAGATGATATAATAAATAAAATAATAAACAAATATTAAACATCAAACAATTAAAGAAAATAAGCGAGAAGACAGAATTATACACAAGTAGATAAGCGAATCATTTTTTTTATTTATTAAACTACCCCAAACAGTTATAATTATAAACAACTAAAAGGAAAAAAGGGAATGGGAGACTACGAAACTTAGATTAACACCCTTCTACGGATCAGCTCTCGGCTTATTATTCGGAAAGACAAAAACCAATGTTTTGTCTTTTTAAGCTCGAGTCGACTTCCATCATCTCCATTACAGGGCCTAACTACACCTACCCCACCTTCCGCATGCATAGCATCCTAGAAGGTGCCTAGCGTCCCCGCTTAATATCCAAGAGGCATCGGACTACTATTAGGGAGGTTTTAGACCAAAGAAAAATATATGTTGCCTAATTAGGCCCTCTAAACATCAAGCAAAAACATATTGGACGGCACTTAGCATGTAAAAGCTCATATTGGCCTCTCGGTTTTAATTTATTAACATGCTAGCAAACACACATAATTAGTGAAAGGTCTCATGCTAAGTGTGTGTACATATAAACAGGCAGCATACCAATATTTACTGAATTTAGAGGGCAGAAAATTATAACAAGTGCATAATTTATTTATTTTAATCAGATTGTAATTAGGAGCAGACCAGTAAATACATCATGCAGGCATTGTTTATTAGTCGATTAAAATTGGCAAAACAGTTCATTCATAATGCGGAAAATAACTATTTCGAGCATGATTTAATTAGGGCAGATTAGTTTTAAGCAATTCAGATTTAAATTCAAAATATTACTATGCTAAATTTAACTCTTAACCGGCAGGAAAAATATTTAAGTATTACCAGAGCAGAAAATAGCCATCCATAACTTATTTTATTTAGATGCAACATGCTGGAAATAAATTATCTGATTGACTTAGAATATTAATTTATTAAGTCCTATAGGCATGATTTCTAAACTCATTAAAACACTAGAATTATTAAAGACTAATTAACTAAACTATTTAATTAACATGTTGAAGTTATCCAAACTAGTTAATTAAACTAGTTAACATACTGAAACTTATTCAAAACTGATCGTTTAGCATGCTGGAATTGTTAACCTACAAACACAATAACCACATTAAGCACGCTACAAAATTAACAGAAAAACCTATAAGCATGGTTCTAATTTGAACATACTACCGAATTATTAAAACTTTTATTTAGATATGGCTCTAGATTTGCAGCAAGCATTTGATAAAATACCAATATTAAATTAATTGTTATATAACAAGAAAGGACAATTTCAAAACAAACAGGAAGGGAGGTTATGTTTATTAATTATTTCATAGCGGAAGATGTGTCAAGCACACAACTGGGTGATTTGATTTAAACAAATGAGAACTTCAAACATTATTATTGTAATAACTAATTAAACAAAGTTAATAAATAAGTTGATTTTGTATTTCATCAAATTGATGGTGAAAAATTATATAAACTAACAAGCAATCATAATCCTATAGTCATGCTTTCCAGCAACATGTAGGTTTTGCGATAAAGCTAACAAGTAGCATGTAGAGCCCCTCCCCCCTTAGACGGTTCTCCAACTTATTTCATATATAATAGAGAGTTTAAAGAGTTATACAAAATATTACATAACCAAAATAAAACCACAAGAGATACACAAATGAGAGAACAAGTAAACTAAAATCCATTTGGTATCCCCTCCAAGGCGACTCTTCAAAACCTTGAACTCTAAGATCAAGATCCTGCTAAAGCAAGAGAAAATACAGCCAAATACATATGAAGACAAGCATGTGTAATAAGATATTATTCACACACACATTTAGGAGGCCCATATTTATTCAAGCAAGTAACGAAATAATATCACATAGAAGAGAGGGACAAAGAAAACTAACCCGAACGCTTCCTTTTATTTTATTTATGTGTATCAATGTATGTAAAGTTTGTACTAAAGTAAATAATATTAATGCAAAACAAAGATTAAGCTAATGAACAATTCTAACCGATTAAGAAGATTTATTTATCAGCAATGAAGTACTTAGCAGAAAATTTCCAAACCAAAACAGCAAAGAAAATTTGCAAGAATTCTTCTTTTTAGAGTAGAGAGACTGTTTTTCTAATTGTTCCATTGTTAAAAGTGAATTTTTTTAGTATTGAAGTGTTGAAGCGTGAGTCCTCTTGAAGAGAATGAGAGGAGGCCTTCTTTTATAGTGGGAAGGGTCAGCAGTAAAAGAGAAAAGAATTAAGGAAGATTCAATTAAGAACATGTTTTCCTTATTTAAGAGGAAGACAAATCAAATTTATTTATTTTTTACCAAATATAAACATGTAAGAAATCATCCCTATTTTAATTAAAGTAAACAAAATCAATTAACCATAGTGACAGAAATGTAAAACAGGCGAAGTGAATAATTTTAGACAGTAAATTGATATAGTCAAAGAAATAGACATAATTATTTAAGGAAGGGGAAATTACAATCAGATTTATGCTCACATATTATAATAATTTAGTACAGTCATATGAATCAGAAATGGGTACGAAATATATATATATGGCGAAGGATCATTTAAAGCATCAATTAGGCAAGATTTTACATTTGGATTCATACAAGGTAAAGAGAATATTAGGAGCAAATTGAAAAAATAACATATTAGCTCTTCAATCAAGACTGAAACATGATTTTACAAGAAAACAATCACTCAAACAGACTGTCAAGAATTCACAAATTATTCCAAACCTTAAGATGAACACCAACATGAAGGAAGAGGCGAAAATTTTAACACAAACAACACCATAGCATGCTAGATGATTGGGAAATTAAGTATAAACTAAAAGTCACACATATTAAATTTATCATGAAATTTCAATAACAGGCAGCCAACAATCATGAAAATTGAAGACTTAAAAACAAAGGTTCATACCTGGGATAGATCTGTAAAGATGTGTCCTTATCAAAATGCTCTGTTTTCAGTTGTCGATCGGAATATTAGAGTAGAAATTCACATTGTTGTTTTCGGTTTTGTAGCAACAGACCAGAAATAGGAGAGAAAAGGGGAGCAGGGCTCGTCGGAGCTGCTGCCTCATTGCGGCTGCTTCTTCGTCGGAGTTCGCCTATGGCTGGCTGTTCTCGCCGGAGAGAAGAGAGAAAGGATGGGGGTTGACTAGCACTGGTTGCTCCACCGATCTTCTCTGGCTAGAGGAGAATAGAGGGAAGAAATGGAGAGGAAGAGAAGGGGAAGAGAAGAGGTGGAGAAGCGGCGAGGGGAGAGAGAGGAACCAGCTGCTGGCCGGAGTTGTTGTCCCTTTACGCCGGCGTCGTTGGCCTCATACGGCTGCTGCCTTCGCTGGTGGCTGCTGCTGCCTCGCGGCTGCTCGCTGCTGGAGAAGAGAGGAAGAGAAAGGGGCTCACCGGTCGGAGCTGGTGGTCCTCGCGACTGCTAGGGTCTTTGCCGGAGTGAAGACAAGAAAGGAGAAGGGAGAGAGAAGTTGCGGCGCTTCTTTTTGGAGAGGGAGAGAATGAAAAAAAAAAGGGGGTTTGGGGTCTTTTGATATTAAAATAGGAAGGTTTGGTGGATTTGATCTGAACCGTTGATTTAGATGGAGATGAGAGGCTAGGATTAAAAGGATGAGATCGACAGTCAGGATTAAAAGATGAGGTTGGGTTTAAGTCTGAATTTGAAGTGAATGGGCTATAATTGCAATGAACAAAATGGGCTAGAATTGCAACCAAATTGAAATAAGAGGCTACAATTGAAATGAAATTGAATAGAAAGAGGGCTAGGAAATAAATAAATTTGAATAGAATGGGCTATGATTTAAATAATTTAGAGGAAGAAAGTGAATTGCTATTTAATTAATAACATACTCTTTTTTTAAAAATAATCTATTTAAAGTATACACATTTAAACATTAAAGGTAATTAAATAAGTAAAATAAATATTTCGAGTTTTACTATCGATAAATAGAATAATTTTAAAAATATAATTTAATAATAATTAAAATAATTTTTATAAACCAAGCATATTAAAATAAATAATTTTTTTCAGACAAAATTGATTAAAATTTAAACCCGAAATATATTTTAAAAATACGTATTTAATAGAATAGAAATTCCGAAAGGGGTATAGGTCGGTCAAAATTGGGTGTCAACAGCTGCCCCTTGGTTGCTTGAGAATGAAGAATGAATTGTCGGGCAACCAACGTTGACTTAGTAGCCGATTTTGTCCGACCGACGAGAGACGTCAGTGGGATCAAATGAAACGATATAGAGTTGGAAAGGGGTACGACCGAGACTTTGGTTTTAATTAAGTCGCCTACATATCTCTGGTTCTACGAGAATGAAGTCGTGTGTAGTTCTAGATTCAAGAACAAACAAAGCTCCTAAAATGAATTACGGTACGATATTCGAACGGAAGTAAATATCAGCTTCAATAGATAAGATTTGAGCAGCGAGGTGGAGGATGACAGAGCGATTATCAGTTTAAGGACGGGATCAGGTGAAAAGCGGTAATACGAGTAGAAAAGAATTGAGAGGGTCTTTGTTGTGATAGATGATAATCGTAGCTGATAGGGCGATTGATCTCGCCTACAATGTCAGTCTCTGCAAATTTGTAGCTTGTGATACGACTAAATAAAGTGATTAGAGCAGATATATCAAAGGAACGGTAAATGTAAACATGATGCAAATTCCCATATCGACCATGATATTTGCCTTAAGACTATGAAGATGATGTCTTAAGCTATGATGTTTGGGGCTATGATACGCAAAATTAAATCCTCAGGTCATGAAAATGATGCCCTTAGACTATGATACCTTTGGATCATGATAAATCCTTAGGCTATGAAATGATGTGTGCAGGCCATGAAAGATGATGCCTTTAGACCATGACGCCTTTGGAATATAGATAATAAGTAAAGAGAGCATATATGTGTTGCTGTAATTCGAGCATCTGTTGATATTTGTGGCTTGATTCGATAGAAACTCCATACCGATGTATTTATTTGAGCACTATGTGATTTCCATAACATGAATCAAAAGTGGCTTCAACAATCCTCGGGCTCAATTTAATTTTGGGCTCAATATAATCCTCGGGCTCAATGCAATCTCGGGCGCATACAATTCTCGGACACAATGCAATCTCGGGCACATGCAATTCTCAAGCATATGCAATTATCGGGCACAATACAATCACGGGCACAATGCAATTCTCGGGCACAATGCAATTCTCGGGCACAATGCAATTCTCGGGCACAATGCAATTCTCGGGCTCATGCAATTCTCGGGCAGAATGCAATCTCAGGCACATTCAATCTCGAGCTCATGCAATTCTCGGGCACAATGCAATCTCGGACATATGCAATTTCGGGCACAATGCAATTCTCGGGCATAATGCAATCTCTGGCTCATGCAATTCTCGGGCACAACACGATATCGGGCACATGCAATCTTTAGGCACAGTATAATAGTTGAGAGCATGAAGCATCTTAGACCTTCGCTTGTTGGAAAGGTCGGGTGTCATTTATTGCAACTAGCTTGGTCCTCCCTCTTGTTTGAAGGACAGTGTGCCATTTATTGGCAAGTAGTTTGGTCCTTCATCTATTTGGAAGGATAGTGTGCCATTTGTTGGAGATTTTCGAGCTCAGAATAATGTAGCTTGATCCTTCTTCCTATTGGAAGGAAATGGTGACATTGACTGGCGATTGTGGGGCTTAGTATAAAGTAGCTCGGTCCTTCGCATTGTTGGAAGGACTGTGTGCCATTTGTTGGCGATTTTCGAGCTCAGAATAATGTAGCTTGATCCTTCTTCCTATTGTAAGGACATGGTGCCATTGACTGGTGATTGTCGGACGTAGTATAAAGTAGCTCAGTCCTTCGCATTGTTGGAAGGACAATGTGCCATTTGTTGTCGATTTTCGAGCTCAGAATACTGTAGCTTGATCCTTCTTCCGATTGGAAGGACATGGTGCTATTGACTGGCGATTTGTCAAGCTTAATAGTAGCTTGATCCTTCAGGCTATGTTGAAATTGCTTCTTGTATATGTACCTGTCTTTCTGCATTCAAAGAACAATAGTTAGTTTATAAGAGGGAGGTTGATCTGTATCCCTGATTTGGCACAGTATGGTCCTTTGATGTTTGCTCGAAGGTCGACCTTTTGCAATGTTTTCAAAAAATTTGAGATTCCCTCAAAATTTTCTGCCCAAGTGTAGAACTTTAGACTTTCTAATGCTTCTTTTGTAAACCAAATGTCGTTCTCTTGAATTTTTGAGATCTTCTCAAAAATTCCGTCCCAGTCTCATTATTCATAAATGAATGGGATTGTTGAGGTCTTCTCTTGCAAGAAAATATAATCTTTTAATGGAATTTTTGAGATCCTCTCAAAAATTCTGCCCCAGTATTGACTTGCAAGAAGAATGCTCTTTTGATGAAAACTTTGAGTTCTCAAAAATTCTGCCCCAGTGTTGTATCTTACAGGAAAATGCCCTTTTGATGAAATTTTTGAGACCCTCTCAAAATTCTGCCCTAGTTGTGGTTTGCTAGAAAATGCGCTTGATGGAATTTTTGACACTCTCTCAAAAATTCTGCCCCAGTTACAAAATAAAAGGGGAAAATGAAAATTTATTAGGATAAGACCGAACTCCATAGGAGCGCCTAGGTATCCCCTCTTAAACGGAAATCAGGTCTAACGTAGTTCCAAATACAAAGAGCATAATTCAAGACATTAAACAGAGCATTCTTAAGCAATAGCTAAAATGATAAATTCTGACCAACTTTATTGCCCATATGCTAACATGGGGACTTTCCTTGAGGAACCTGAATGTAGAAAATTTAAACTTAAACGGCATAAGACTTTATTAGAAACTGCTTAAAATAACTTTCGACATATTCACTGTTGGAACTCCTTTGGCACAAGGTCTATCCAGTGTATGATTTTAGCCTCAATCAGTTGTTGAATCTTGTCTCTTAGAGAACGACATGTTTCAGTAGTATGTCCCTTTATCCCTGAATGATAGTCACAGATCTTGTTTGGGTCATACCGCTTGGATTGAGTGTCTAGATTCTTGGCAGGGATGGGTGTCACATAATCAGCCACTTTAAGCCTTTCATAGAGTTGGTCAATGGATTCAGCTAAAGAAGCGTAAATTTTGATGGGCTTCTTCTCAGCATTGAATAGGTTTTTGCGAATATGAGGTTGAGTGAAGGTTTTGACATTGTGGATAGGATATGCTGGTTGTTCATATGGTAGAGGAGGGGTTTTACATGGATGCATTTGATATGGAGGAATTTGAAATGGTATGAGAGGCACGCGATACCAAGGAACTTGGTGCAGAGGCGTTTCATATAGAGGAGCTTGTAAGGTAGGATTTTGTAGGAGCGGAGTAACATATGGAGGTCTAGAAGCATATGCGTGATGTTGGGGATGATGTGGGTAATTTGGAAAGTGAGCATTTCCTAGAGGCATATGAATGGAGCTTGGTTCAGTAGGTGGAGGATGAGGAGTAGGGTGAATTGATGGAGGATTATTTTGGAAAGTGGCTTGATTTGTGACAGGCTGCTTATCTATGTTTGTCTCCAAAAAGTGATTGATAGAGAGTAACAGCTTAGCCCACTCGCGCATATCAGATATCTCTTCTTCTAACTTCCTTATTTTTTATTCCAAACTTGAGAACAACTCGTCCGAAGGATGTTCCTCTTCAACAGTCTTACCCATAACCTTATCATTGGTTATTTTCCTCTTTCCTTTTCAATTCTCACTTGGAAAAGAAGGAAGAGCGCCCTTTGATCATGTGTGGTAAACCATGGTCTACAGATCAACCATTGAGAAAGGGTAAAATAAAAACTAAATCAAAAGAAAATCCAAGTTAGAACATTGCATAACTTGAGATAACAAGCGCATTGTTTTTTTTAAAAATAAACATCCTAAATGCGAGTAGCCTCGTTGAGCCAGAGGTAGGCCTAAGACGACACATAAGTGATGCATAATAATTAATTCAAGCCTTATTTGCCAATTCAGAGTTTAGATTAGAAGAAATAAACCAACTTTCATTTATTATAAAAATTCAACCATTACATCATAATTGAAAACGAAAACTGAAAATAAACTAAAGGGAAAAGGGGTAACATGGGAAAGTTATCCTAAATTCTGAAATCTTGAAGATATCGATCCCAAGAGCTTGGCGCCATTTCCCTTCTTGTACATGGAGTGAATTCATGCCCGATGTTCAACAAGTTGCGGGCCCATATGTTTTCTCTTTCATCCGTGAGCTTATAGTACCCTTCCCCACTTAATTCTCTGCCTTCAGTGTCCCTTATAATCCATATGCTATACTCAAGTGTACAGAAGGGCCGCCGTGCACCCATAGGAATATTTAACACCCGCTCCTATCTTCGAAGTATGTTGTGGACTTGCGGATTATCTAATTCAAAGTCATACTTAAACTGATCCATGTTGGATCGGAGGGGTATTACTTGAGTTTGTCCAAATTGGTGGAGTACTCGAAGAGGGGTGTATGGTTGAACGCCCTTTAAGCCAATGAGCTCAATAAAATAGCGTTCATCGCTTCTTACTATTGCATGAGGGGTGGACAACCAATAAAGTTTCCATTGAATGCAATAATTGTTGAGTCCTTTCAAGTACATCATCCAGTCTCTGATCCCTATGGGGGCGATAAAGTATTACATTCTTCTTGGGTGATTATCAATCTTGTTGCCATAACCAAGGAAGAGATCTACCGTGTCAGATCGTTTGTGGAAGTGTTCGATAGCCCACACTTGTAGCAGACGGTTGCATCCCTCAAAGAATATTCTCCCGTTGACGCATGCAGACAAGCTTCTCATTATTTATGCCAAGATCATAGGCACTATAGTTTTTCTAGGTTCACCCTCTCTTTGAGCTAGATCTTGAACCACATAACACAAACGTGTGTCGATCTTTCCCCTCTCTTTAAGGAAAACCAAAGAAACAAATACTGCAATGGCAAAGGTATTCATGCGATATACTTCCCATTTCTCGATGGATCATTCAAAATCTTCATAGAAAGAATAATAACTACCCTCTTGACCGAAGCGTGAATACAGAAAGTCGAATGAAATCCACCCAAGATCTAAACAAGTTAATGTTGGATTGTATTTCATTCCCAGACTTCCTAGAAACTCCCTTGGTGATGGCTTATAGGGTACCATCATTTCACACTCATGGTACGGCAAGTAGATGAAGCCACTAATTTCTTCAATCGTTGGCACCAGTTCAAAGTCAATAAATTTGAAAACCATCCTTACAAGGAAACAATCACTCATACAGACTGTCAAGAATTCACAAATTATTTCAAAACTCAAGATGAACACCAACATGAAGTAAGAGGCGAAAATTTTAACACAAAAAACACCATAGCATGCTAGATGATTAGGAAATTAAGTATAAACTAAAAGTCACACATATTAATTTTATCATGAAATTTCAATAACAAGCAGCCCAGATTCATGAAGATTTCAGACTTAAAAACAAAGGTTCATACCTGGGACAGATCTGTAAAGATGTGTCCTTATCCAAATGCTCAGTTTTCAGTTCCCGATCGGAATATTAGAGTAGCAATTCGCGTTGTTGTTGTCGGTTTCATAGCCACTGACCGGAAATAGGAGGTAAAAGGTAAGCGGGGCTCGTCAGAGCCGCTGCCTCGTTACGACTGCTTCTTCGTCGGAGTTCGCCTATGGCTGGTTGTTCTCACCGGAGAGAAGAGAGGAAGGAGGGGGGTCGACTGGCGCTGGAGCTTCACGACTGCCTTCACCAAAGCTGGTGGTTGGTCCGCCGGTCTTCACTGGCTAGAGGAGAAGAGAGGGGCGAAAGGGAGAGAAAGAGAAGAGGCGGAGAAGAGGCGAGGGGAGAAAGATGAGCTAGCTGATGGCTGGAGCTGCTGTCCCTTTATGCCGGCGCCTTTGGCCTCATGCGGCTGCTGCCTTCGCTGGTGGCTGCTGCTACCTCGCGGTTGCTCGCTACTGGAGAAGAGAGGAAGATAAAGGGCCTCGCCGGTCGGAGCTGGTGGTCCTCGCGGCTGCTAGGATCTTCGCCGGAGCGAAGACGAGAATAGAGAAAGGGGAGAGAAGCTTCGGCGCTTCTTTTTGGAGAGGGAGAGAATGAAAAAAAATAGGGTTTTGGGGTCTTTTTATATTAAAATAGGAAGATTTGGTGGATTTGATCCGTTCCATTGATTTAGATTGAGATGAGAGGCTAGGATTAAAAGGATGAGATCGACGGTCAGGATTAAAAGATGAGGTTGGGTTGAAGTATCAATTTGAAGTGAATTGGGCTATAATTGTAATGAACAAAATGGACTAGAATTGCAACCAAATTGAAATAATAGGCTACAATTGAAATGAAATTGAATAGAAAGACGGCTAGGAATTAAATAAATTGGAATAGAATGGGCTATGATTTAAATAATTTAGAGGAAGAAAGTGAATTGCTATTTAATTAATAACATACTCTTTTTTTTAAATAAAATAATCTATATAAAGTATACACATTTAAACATTAAATCTAATTAAATAAGTAAAATAAATATTTCGAGTTTAACTATCGATAAATATAATAATTTTAAAAATATAATTTAATAATAATTACAATAATTTTTATAAACCAAACATATTAAAATATATAAAAAAAATTCAGACAAAATCGATTAAAAATTTAAACCCGAAATACATTTTAAAAATACGTATTTAATCGAATAGCGATTCTGAAAGGGGTATAGGTTGGTCAAAATTGGGTGTCAACACCTCTTTCTCAAGCAAGAAAAGAATACTAGACTAGAACTGCATGGGTAACTACAATTCATGAATTAAACTCAACTTTCAATCGAACCCACTTCAAAACAGCAATCAAATCAATAATTACTAACACCCATAAGCTAATTTAGACATTTAATCACATAATTACACCGCCAAGAATAGGGGTTTTGGCCACTCATTATTAAAAGTAGAAAAACATTACCAATTATATTCTCCATAAGACGGATAATGAAATTCGAGTCTTCACAATACTTCCAATCAACTATCAAAATCCAATCAACTATCGATCAGGTCGGCGATGCGCCAAACTCTCCTCTCCATCACCTTTTTAGATTGAGTCATCACCCTTTTTGTGCTGTAATATTAGGCGATCGAGGTCGGGTTCACCGACCTGATCGGGGACGCGCCACTTGTCCTTTCTAATCACCATTTTTGCTTGCATCTTGACTAATTGTTCTGTGAAATTAGGCAGGCTGAGACACCTTCGCCGATCCAATCGGCGTGTCACCGAAGGGCGCGTTCCATCGCCTAGTTGCTCTTGTCCATGTGCTGGCACGCTCTTGGAGATCCTAAGCTTTGCCTTTCTTCTCTGTTTTGCCCGTTAATGTCCTTGCCTTGCTCTTCTGTATTCATAGCAGCAAATTTGCATTTAAACATCAGTTTAGAGTACAAAATAGGCATCGAGGACACTAATACTATGAATAACAAGCCCTAAATGAGTCAAAATCCCAGACTCATCATGTAGCTTATGAGCTGGAGTTACCGCCAGAGTTAGCAGTAGTCTGTCTAGTATTTCACATCTCTATGCTAAAGAAGTGTTTGGGTGATCCTTCACTTATTGTTCCTACCGATAATATTGGTATCAAGGACAACCTATCTTATGAGGAGATTCCCGTTTAGATTCTTGATCGTCAGGTTCTCAAGTTGAGAATCAAAGAGGTTGCATCAGTCAAGGTCTTGTGGAGAAATCAATTTGTGGAGGAGACTACTTGGGAAGATGAGGAAGACATGAAAACTAAGTATCCTTATCTATATTACCTCTATGTAGTCCCAAATCAAGGTACTAACTCTTTGTAAAGTACTCTTACAGATTGATATGTTGAGTTTACATAATTTGTGTGAAATATTCTTGGTGTTGGGTTGTTAGACATTTCCCCACACCATTCATGCTTGTATGATCTCATTCGAGGAGAAATGGTCCCAAGAGGGAGATAATGTAACAGCCCGGAACTTTGAAAGGAAAAAGGTTGTTGAACTTGTTGTTGAGAAACTAGTTCAATTGGACCGACCTACAGATCGTAGAAGTTTCTATGGTCCATCGGAAGGCAACCGAAGGAACCAAGTTGAGTCAAGGAAATTTGAGTTTCTTAAGTTAAGTTCACGGGTGTGTAGGACAGGTCGTAGAATATTCTACGGGCCGCAGGAAATGCCCGTAGAGTTGTTTCATACTTGGTCAAATTTTGGAGTAGAATATTGAGGTCTACGATTGGGTCCTACGGACAGTAGGATGAATGATGGGCTGTAGATGAGTTCTGTAGAAATGATCCAGACTTAGCGAAATTTTGGAATTTGGAGTTGATTTCTACAGGAGGGTCCTACGGACAGTAGAAAGGTCTACGGGCCGTAAGAATGACCGTAGGGATTATTCAGATTTTAAGTCCTCATAAGTGGTTCTACAGTTGACTTGTACAGGTCGTAGGAATTCTTACAGACCATAGATCAGAACTGTAGACAATTTCGGCAGTTTTAATGAAGGGTATTTTGGACTTTTCCTATCCCTTCTAAGCCTAAACCCCGACCCTTTTTCACCTAATTAAGGGTCTAAATAGTGTTAATACATTCTTTTATGTTCATTGACACTTAGAAAATTAGAGTAAGGTTCCAGGGGGAGAAATGGCTAGGGTTTTGAGAATTCGTCAACTTTCCATCGATTTCGCCAAAAACTTTATTCTTCCCAGGTATGTAAGGCTAACATAGTGATGGATTGAGTTCATCCTCACACCCTACATCTACTTCCTATTAGTAAAGAATAATCTAAGGTTATATCCTTAGTTTTAATAATTCTTGAGATGAGTTTCATTGTTGAGTTCTGAATTTTATTCCTAATTTTTGAGTTTGTATATCTTGCATTGAGAATTTTGAGTTGATTGTTCATGTCTATTTTTCAACATGAACCCTATTTTTGAGTTATTATTGAGTTTTTATTGAGAAGCTTTTAACCAAACTCTTTTGTCTTAAATTGATTTTTGAGAAAGTAAAGACGAGTTTTGAGTAGAGTTTAAGGATGATTTTGAGTAAAGTATGAGGGAACTAATTGATTCCCAAATGTATCATTCTACACTGGGAAAGAGAATTTTGATTTTGATAAAGAGTTTCCAGAGATAATTGAGACATTACCTCTTAAAGAGGATCTTGTGAGTAATTACCTCAAAACAGAGAAAGAGTATTTCTACTTGAGCATGAGTATATATATTATTGGGAGTAGTATTGAGCACCGATATGGGGATAAGTTCAGAAAACTCACATTCCTCATAAACCATGTAGCCAATATGGTAAAGGATCGTACTTTTTAGACGACTCTTTATTGCTTTCGAGCAGAGCTTTAGTGGATCCACTTAGTTGAGGTGTCCTATATCCTGACAAAGTATAGAACAGTTCTGGCAGCGTGGATGAGACATTGTATCATCACATTACTCATAGTAATGGTTGTCGGTCAAAGAATCTCCCTAATAGTTTAAAGATTATTTTATTGTATTTTCTTATACCTCCTTGAGTTAGCTTCTTTTACTTGTAAAGCTTTAAACATCCTATCTTTTACCTATGCTTTGAGTTGAGTTGAGGTGAGTAGTTCTTTAGCCTTATCAGTTCAGTTATTTATTCATTCGGCTTTATAACATACTCGTACATTCAATCTACTAATGTCATTCGACCTATATCTTTTTATGATGCAGATACATGTGTTCAGGATCATTAAATGACGCTTCGTTGAGATCACTTTGCTCTCCAGTTAGCTTTTGGTGAGCCTCCTTGCATTCCAGAGGACTCCATTTTTCTTTTCAGTTTAGTCATTTTAGAGTATCGTGGGTCTTGTCCCGACATCCATGTTGAACTATAGAGGCTTCATAGACAGATAGAGTTGAGGAGTCTCTCCGTACTTTCTTTTCCTTTGAGATGTTTTGCAAACTATTATTATTGCATTGAGTATTTTTTTAGACAGTATGAGTTGAGCATTTTACAATTTTAATGATTTACTTCTATTTAAGCCTTTAAATACTTCAATCAGTCTTTCGCTAAGTAGACAGCTAGGCCAAGGGTTTTCTTGGGGACCAACAATGGTTCTGGAGTGCCGGCCACGTCCAGGGTGTAGGATGGGGGCGTGACAACTTCGAAGGTGGGAGAGGGTGATGACCATAGATATGGGTGCATGATGAACCTTCTGTACATATGAATATTACATGTGAATTTTGAAAGAGACTGAGGGTAGAGTAGTGAGTGAAGAAGGATATTATGGGTTTGCCGATGAAAGAGAAACTATATGGGCATCTAATTTGTTGAACTATGGATATGAAGTCATTCCAAATATAAGCGAGAATATGGTGCCAAGCCTTTGGGATCAATACCTTCGAGATTTAAATTTCTAGGATTATTTTCCCATGTTACCACATTTTCCCCTTTAGTTTATTTTTGTAGTTGTTTTCTTATTATGATGTAACTAGTTGCTTCTATTCAATAAATAATATTTTGTTTTCTCTTTATTTCTTCTGATTCTAAACTTTAAAATTGGCAAAATACGACTTGAATTGATTATCGTTCATCACTAATTTGTCATCTTAGGCCTACCTCTGGCTCAACGAGGCTCCTTGCATATAGGGCGTTTATTTTTAGCAAAACAATGTGCTTATCATCTTAATTTATGCAAAGTTCTAACTTGATTTCCTTTTGATTTTTATTTTTGTTTACCCTTTCCCAACGATTAATCTGTAGACTATGATTTACAACACACAGTCAAGGGGCGCTCTTCCTTCTCCTCCTAGTTTGAATCACAAAGGAAAGAGAAAGATGATTGAAAACAATGTTATCACGAAAATGGTTGAAGAAGAATATCCCTCGAATGAGTTGATCTCAAGATTGGGGCAGAAAATAAGGGAATTAGAAGAAGAGATGGTTGATATGCGCGAATGAGCTAAGTTGTTACTCTCTATCAATCCCCCTTTGGGGACAAGCATAGGAAACCAACCGATCACAAATCAAGCCACATTTCAAAATAATCCTCTGCCAACTCATCTTACTTCACATCCTCAAAATCAACCAAGTTCCATTCACATGCCTACAACAAACACTTAGTTTCCATATTACCCATATCCACCCCAACATCATATATATGATTCTAAGCCTACATATCTTACTCCACGTCTACATAATCCCACCATACAACCTCCTCGATATCAAGCGCTTTTTACCATATCTCTTGGTATCGTGCACCGCTAATATCATATAAATGGCCTCCATATCAAAAATCTCCTCCGCCATATCTACAACCTACATATCCTATCTACAATGTCAAATCCACCACTCTATTAAATAATTGCAAAAGTCAATCTAATGTTGAGAAAAAAACTTATCAAACACGCTCATGCATGATTCTACCCATAGGCTTGCCCGTATTTTCCGATCAACATGATATTAAGCTCAATCAAGATCACAAAGGTCTTTAGAGGCTTGTAACGGGGCTTAGGGTAAAGGTATGATCATTTTGGCTTAGTGACTTCTACCTTCATAAAGCATGGCCTGCATTTCACATTTTCTCCTTTTCTTTCATTCTTTTTTATTTTCACAATCCACCCTATGTTCTTTTAAGCATGATGCATTGGATACCCCATTTCTTTTGTCCATTGCACAAACTTTACTGCAACATTCTCTTTTATTCAATATTTTTCTTCTTTTACTTTTCTCTTCTTTTTTTATATGGAGGGGTTCCATCTTTTTCAACACAATTCTTCAAGGGCAAATTTTCACAAACTTCTTAACTTTCCTCCTTTTTCACCACACCCCCAACTTAGGTTTTTGGCCTAAGTTTGCTATTCAAACGGAACAATGCTTCATGAAGGTTTTAGGTGATGGGAAAAAGATGTCAAATGTTCTCATGTTTCATCCAAAGAAAGGGTTATGCTCACACAGTGCCAAGCTAGGTTCACACTCTCACAAGGTGGTCACAAAGAGGTATACTAGCAATTTGGTTCACTCTCCAAAAATTCTGCCTAAGATCATCTCTATCATTCACCTACATTAGTCGATTGGACTAACGGGGCAAGTTCTAGGTATTAACAAGCACATATCTCAAGACAATCTCACCACACATGGCATTCAACACAATCATCAATCAAGATTCTACAATTTTCATCTCGCGTGCAACGATCATCACAAGATTCATTTCAACAACCGGCCAGTCACAATGAGATGCTAAGAGTTCACACATGACTTATGCAACTCAAATTTGCCTCATTGAAATTGCACAAACATATCGTTTAATCAAGAGCACTACTCAAGTAATCGGTATTGATCACAACCGATACTCAAATAAGCAAGAGAACAACTACAACCACAAACAATAAGCGGTGAAATTTTAAATTTGGATAAAAAACCTACCACATTCTCATTAAAGACCAATCAGATCAAAAACCCACCAACAATCACATTAAAACAAAAAGCTATAATCACATAGTGTAATCATAACAAGCTATCACTAAAATCAAACATTCACAAAAACACAAAACCAACCCAAAAGAGGCAGGTATGAAGATACCTCACCCCGCCAAACAAAACTAACAATTGTCTTCAATGTCAAATAAATAACAAAATTTTCAAAATAAAATTAAGGAGAGTCAAGATACCCTTGTCAGGCTACGCCTAAGGTGAACTCTGCATATCTGTGACCCCCTAATTCTAGGCATCAGTGCCCGGATCTGCTCCATCCTTCTCTCCACTGAAGCCCACGATTGATGTATCTCGAAGAGAGGCCTCCACAGCTGTCCGCACCATCGCACCCTCTAAGTCCTCTAGGGCATCATACACTGCTGCATCTCGTGTACCAAACTCTTCCTCATCAGTCTCGGGAGCATCAGACTCGACATCCTCATGAGCCGCAACAACATCTCTGGTCGTAGGAGCCACAAGGATCTCAGAAATGGCTGGAAACTCTGAAGTCGGGACCTCAGGAAGCTCCATCGTGCCAAAGAACATAGACAGATCCGTGGATTTAAGCTCATCCACATCACGTCTCAACCCAGTAATATCAGCTCTCAAGGCCGTCAAATCCTCAGATTGGCTCCTACCCTGCTCACATGCCTCTACTCTTAACGTAAGGGAACATAATGCTAATCCATGCACGGTGATCAACTTCCAGTTCTCTCTCAACTCAGCCCGAATAGGAGCTAAAGTGGCAACAATGGCCCTCTCAATCATCCCAAGAACAACAACCTCTAGCCGGGAGGCACGTACATCAGAAGATTGGTCCTGGTGGCCCATCTTGAATAGCATAGACTGGGTCAATGGGGGCTGGGAAATAGCAGCAGCAGCAGTAGAAGTAGTAGCAGCAGCAGTGGAAGTAGTAGCAGCAGCAGAACTAGAAGGAACAGACGTAGATGTGCCAGGGGTACCTGAAGGATCACCGGCCTGAGTAGGAGGGGTTGTGTCTGTCTGCAACATCTCCATATCAACCACCAGGGAAGTGTCAACTGGTGAAGCTCTCCTCCTCTCGGTGTCATCTCTAGTGTACTCGACCTCGATCCTCTGATTGTCAATAGAGGAAGTGGGAGTCACTTCCACATCCGTCTTCTCTACCAGTGGCACTCGGGCATGCAGTACAACTCTGCGATCAAGAAGGAATGTAGGAGCCACGAGGGCGGATAAAGATCTAAAACTTGTGGAACTTGATGGTGTTCCACACTTCCGGGTACCTGTCTACCACTCCGTCTGTAGACAGTCTCTTCTCCTCTAGGATGGTCCTCAATCCCACAGCCTTTAGTCTGTTCAACGACCAGGGAGGGGGTGCCTGTACTGGTGGCACTAGAGGTACCTGCTCTACCGTCTGTGCTAGAGGTGGAGTAGGTGTAGGAATCACTGGTATCCTTGCCATATCATGAAGCGCCTTAGAGCACAGCTCAGCTCTCCTCCGCTGCAATGTCTAGTCATCCTCCGGCTTGAATACGGAGAATGGTGATCTAGACCCCGAGCTGCCCTCACTGTCAGATTCTGAGGTGGTGAGGTGGGTGTCGTAGATACCCATGTTGTCGGAGCTAACCTCCGCTGGAGTTGGCTCAACAGGCCCCTTTTCCTTGCCTTTCCCTCCTGTTGGAGGAAGTTTTACAAGTGTAGTTCGGGAGGGCGCAAGACCTTCGTTGATTACTATTCCCCGTGCTCTCTTTCGGGGTGGTTGATTTCTTCCTGGTACCTTTGGTCTGTCCATACCTGCAAAACAACATAGAATAAACCAATACGTTAGAAATAGTTCAAAATTATCACAGTATAAAAACTACATGAAAACTCGCCGAGTAGTTCGGCGAGTTGCCGAACCCATTCGGCGAACCAAATCGGGCTAGCTGAAAGATCCATAATAAAATTACGTAGATATCAGCACAATTGGGTGAGGTACAGGGCCTTTCGGTGAACTAAAAGTGGCTCGTCGTAAGTTACAGAATATTTTTTAAAATTTGGGCTAAGAGAAAGGTGATCTAACAGACATTCAGTGAGTCACCGAGTGAACTCGGCAAGCTAAGGCATATCGCCCAATGTTACAGAATTAAAATACCAAATATGAAGAATAAAAAGGCGATCCAAGAGTCACTTGGAACACCGCCAAACTATTCGGCGAGCTCGACTAAGCTCGCCGACTCATCCCTCGTGCCAAATATTAACCCTGACCTTCAATTTTCAACTCACAGCCCATGATAATGCAATTAACTCACTATTCTACGCAATTAGGCCCAGACCCATACCATTAATTACTTTGGGGTACTCAGAATTCCCCCGATTTTCCCAAAATTGAACAAGCGACATCGTTTGCCCTTATGAATTACGTCACCCGCTCAATCATAGGGAAAAATCAATCGATCGGTACAATTTGGGTTACTCGGACTTCACCCACAACAGACCCAACATGCAAATAACACAAACCCACGATTTCAATCATTTAAAGCACGAAAATAAAAAATTATGGATTAAGTATAAACATAAACACCATACAAAAATGGCCCACATTAACAAAAATCAATCAATCAATATTACGCAATTAATTCAACAATATTGTGAGCATGCATCGAAAACTACTAAAAATTAAGCCGGGTTCGAGACACCAACTTCAAGAGTAGACAGATAAATGCTAGGCTAGTGTGTACAGAAGCAATAACGCACAAATCCCACCGAGTAGTTGATCCCCACACAAAAATAACAAGCAACAATGTTATAAACTATGATTGTAAGAGTGCAAAGGTCAGAAAATAAGAAAATAAGGATGTTTTTGAATTTAAAATGGTTTTGGCCCTTTTGACCCTTCAGTTTGCGCGCTAGTAAACGAGGTCCACTTATGTCACCGACCCATTTTGCGATACGCCGAATGGTACATTGTCCCTGAAAGTTACAGAAACTCCAGCCATTTAGTTGGTAAAAACGGTGGTCCGGATCGGGCTCGCCGACCTGTTTGGTGAATCACCTACCGGTAACTGGGCTCGTTTAATTGCCTCTTTTCCAAAATTTTGAATTTTCAACATGAACATCAATCATCCGTTATTTAAACAACAACATGAAAACTAAAAACTTGGGTTGCCTCCTAAGAAGCGCCTTATTTAAAGTCATGGCACGACGAAGACATGCTTTCAAACTTCATTCTTCAGGTTTACCATGGTATCACTTGGTAAACCTCCTTTTGGTCTTAGATTCAAATGAGTCGAGATTTGACCCATTTATGCTTCATGTTGCTTAATCGATACCGAATGTGAGGTAACTGTTTGGTTCATAGATGAGACGTCATCTTTCAATTCCTTTAGCACTTTGTCCGATCGTTCCACTTTGTTGAGAATGCGTGAAAGCATATCTTTAGTGCGGAAGTTTTCAGGATCAGCCTTTTGCTCTTTTGGCTTTTGACGTTCATAGGGAGGTACATATCTCTCTTTTTCACCATCTCGCTCTCTCCAATTTATACCACGGTCACGCCATTCCCTATCTCGGTCTCTCCAACCATCATCATGATCCTTATTCCGGCCTTGGTTCCCACCCGGCCTTGGATAGTTCGGGTAGAAACCTCCTCCTTGATTTGTTAAAAAGTGAACTTCCTCATTGTACATAGTTTCAAGTTGTGCTTCATCGGGATTCACTCCATTAACGCCAATCGCATGCACAGCCTTAGAACCACTACCCATGACATGTTTTGACAATAGGTCCATTTGGGTCATCATCTTGGCCATGTTTGCATCCCGCTCTTGGTCCTTTTTGATTTATTCCTTTGTCAACCTGAAGTTCAAACGATACTTGATCCTCTCTAGTGAACCAAGCACAATTGATTTTTGTAATTTCATCAAGCAGAGTAGATGCTACTTCAAATGGTTGTTGCATGATTCCTCCTCGAACAAGCTGGTCAACAACACCTTTGTTGACTGAATCTAGACTCCGGTAGAAATATTGTAGCAACACATTGTTCGGGAGTCCATGAGTTGGACATTGGAGCAGCAAATTCTGAAACCTCAACCATGTCTCATGAATCGGTTCACCATCCACTCTCTTAAAGTTCTGAATATTATCTCTCAATGTCAACATCTTCGAGGGAGGGAAAACCTTACATAAAACGCATCAGTGAGTTCCTCCGAAGAAGTGATCGAGTCCCTTGGTAACTCAGCCAACCACTTTGTTGCCTCCCCCATTAGATAAAAGGGGAACAAACGAAGTCATACCGACTCCTGAGAGATGTTTTTGAATGAAAATGGCCCACACACATCCATAAAGTTTCGGATGTGGTCATGGGGATGCTCCTTAGCTAGACCTCCAAATAGACCCTTCATTTGCAACAGCTGCAACATGTTGCTAGTTACATGGAATACCGCATTGCCCACAACCGGAGGCAATCGAATAGCACCCGCACTTCCCAGTTGATCTTCATTGACATCGTTCAAGTTACCGATGTCATCATTATGCCCAAGTTGGCTAGCATTGCTCCCGTTAACACGCATCTCTTCACCTGTTCAAGAGCAACGAAAAAAACACAACAATAAGTTGATTAACCTACAACATAATCAGTTCCCAAGTAAAATTCACAAAACGAATTCTAAACACCACTCCCGCGAGTTCTCTCGAACCTCTACAAGCTAACAAAGATAAATAGTCCAATACCTTAATTAATCTAGTCTTTCAAGCTAGATTGATAGAATTAAGTCTAGACCCACTTTCTTAAGCTAAGTCCACAATAACCCAATCAATACAATCATCAATTAATAGATTTAACTCTAAAATCTCTTTCTCAAGCAAGCTTAGAATACTATGCTAGAATTGCATTTACAATTACAATTCATCAATTAAAACTCAACTACTAATTAAACCCACTTCAAATCAACAATTAAATCAGTAAATACTAACACCCATAAGCTAATTTAAGCATTCAATCACATAATCACACCCCCCAAGAATGGGGTTTTAGCTACACATAGTAAAGAGCAAGAAATGGTTACCAACTAAGTTTTCCATTAGCTCGAGTAACAATCTACAGGTCTTCCAAGTTCTTGAATTAACTTCCAAAAGAATAAAACCCTAAAAATCTACTCAAAAACATAAAGAACAGTGTTAGGGATCAAAAACCCAATGTAGGAACTCTCAAAAACCCAAAACTATCATCCAGAACTTTTTGCACTTTCTTTTGAAAATCGCATTTATACTCTTCCAGATTTTCAGTTTCGGAGCCACTCGGTGAAGTAAGTCAAGCTTCGCCGACCAATTCGGCGACTCACTGAGTTCTCCCTTCCACCGCCTTCTTGTGAATTTAGGCGATCAGAACTTCTTTCACTGATCGAGTCGGTGGTTCGCCGATTCACTCTTTCAATCGCCGAGTTGTCTTTGTCCAAAGGCTGGCCTGCTGGAACTTTTGGCGAGCTGAAGAGCCACTCGGCGAGTCGTCGAGTTGCTTTGGCGATTATCAATCTTTATTTTCTTCAGCTTTTTCGCTCCTTTTTGTCGGGTAATGTCCTTGCCTTGCTATTTTGCCTTCATTGCTGCAAATTAGCATTTCAACATGAGTTTAGAGCATAAATTAGGCATTGAGGACACTAAAACTCTAGCTATTAAGCCCTAAATGAGTCGAAATCCCCAGCTCATCATTCACTTATTGATTTGGATCGGTTATTAGTCAAAATTAAAATCAAACCAACTAAATCGATTTTAAAATTATCAAAATGAAACCAAACTAAACCAAATATAATATATAGTTATCGGATTGGTTGTTATCGATTTCGGTTTGGTTTGGTTCGATTATTAGTCAAAATCAAAATCAAACCAACTTAATCGATTTTAAAATTATTAAAATCAAACCAAACAAAATAGAATATATATTTATCGATTTGGTCGTTATCAATTTTGGTTCGGTTTGGTTCAATTATTCAGTTATTAACCATAGACAAAAATAAAATA
Source organism: Solanum etuberosum (assembly GCA_029582245.1). NCBI lineage: Eukaryota > Viridiplantae > Streptophyta > Magnoliopsida > Solanales > Solanaceae > Solanum > Solanum etuberosum. The sequence goes on from JAJONR010000725.1 coordinate 135,946, forward strand.
AAATAAACAATTAATTCAAAACGTGAAAAAGGGACAACAATCTATTCAAAACGATAAATAGTTTGAATGACTGGCATTACATAACTTTCAAAAATTGAATTCACTATAAATAAAGCTTCAAAATTCATTATTTTGGCCTAGAAGGAAGAGACAATGACATTTTTAATCCCACAAAGAATTGTCATAGACACTCATATACATGAAACCATTAAGATAAATATTCTCACCTTGGGCATTTTTGCTTTCATAAGTAAATTATAAATAAATTTTGATGAAAACATATATAAGAACTTTAAAATTGTTTATAAAAATATATTATGTATGCATAATAATAAAATATATTTATATAATCGGTTTTTTCGAACAAAACCATAACCAACCCAAATACTATCTATTTTTAAAAATATAAAAACAAACCAAACACAAAAAAAATCGGTTTGGTTCAATTTTTCGGTTTGAATCGATTTTTATCCAAACCGTGAACACCCCTACTTAGTTATCACATTCCTGATTCATCCTATTTCACATTAAAAGATTTACTATTTGATTTGTACCTTCCATCTTAAATTACTTGTCATATTTTATCATGTATACGCCTTTTAAAAATACATTAATTAAGAGTAGTATATGATTATTTTACCTTTATTTATCCTTTAAGATATAATTTTAATTTATTTATGTTTCATAGAGGTGTTTGTAATTTTCAAGAACACTTACTACTAAAAATAAAATGAAAAAAATATATATTTAATTTTATCTATAACTTCCAAAATGACAAATATTTTGACAGAAATAATTTTAACAAGGATGACAAGTATTTTATCATATAGGGAGAGAGTATATCATAAATGTTATAGTAGAGAAAAACATTAAAATGTCCTCAAGATGTCTTCAACTGCCAGCAAGTGACCTGAATAACTTTAGTTCAAATTTTATATTTGTATTAAAATTTTAATCTAATATGTATAAGTCATCTATTCAAAAACCTAGTAAGCAAAAAAATAAATTGTGACTCTAAACCTATGAACTAAAAATCCTGACTCTACCTGGCACTGACTTGAAAGGTCCACAACTTTGTAACAAAAATCCAAAGCTAGACTAGACAAATAGTATCATCCAAAAAAGTGAGGTGGTGATCGATTGACCATAGCCTTCTGATATGGTAATGCAATTTCCGGGCTATGATATCAAAAACAGTCATACAACCAGAAAGGAAAGCTCAGTTGCACTTTATGTCATCTGTTAATCAGATGAATGTGACGACCCATTGTTCACAATTCAGTGCAAATTGCATCATTGCTCTTCACAATGCACTAGCGAGGAATCGAACCCAAGTTTGTACAGTGGCAAGGTACTATTCTACCACTAGACCATAGTGCTTCTTGTTTATATTTCCTCAATATTTTATTTATATTGCATTTTTCTATATTTAAAAATCAATTTGATAATTATAACAGTAACAACAACAATATATTCAATAAAATTTCACAAAGTAAGATCTATTTGATTATTATGAAAATTTAAATTTAAATATTAAAAGAATAATGAAAAATACTAATTGAATAAATTAAACTTGTTTGCATATTTCATTATAACATGATTTTATATAGTATTTGTTCATATTGAACACTTCTAAAATTCAAAAATATATTTTTAGTTAGGGGTGTTAAAAGAATATGAAAAATCGACCGAAAAGACTAAACCTAATCTAACCGAATCGATCTATATAATATTTTCAATAAAATTATGGACTTTTATTTGTGTATAACCGTCCCAAACAATTGGGATGATCTTTTTAATTTTTGAAAAAAATTTAAATTTTTTTAGAACCGAATCGAATAACCTTACGTGTATGTAAATATATTTTATGTATTAAAAATATTTCACGACCCGAGCCTACACCCTGGACGTGACCGGCACTTGAGAACCATTGTTGGCCCCCAAGAGAACCCTCATCCTGGCTGGCTACAAGCGGAAGACTAACTCACGCATAAACAAACATCAAAATTGAAGAATTGTTTGAAATCAGTTTATTAAATCTCAAAGTTATCTGAAAATATTGAGTATTAAACATAAGTTTTAAATAAAACATCTGAAACTGAAAGACTCTCCAAAACTATCTATCTATGAAGCTTCTATTGTACAAAGATGAGTGTCGGAACAAGACCCGCGACTCCTCAAGAAAACTAGTACTAACAACTCATAAAATTGGAGCCCTCCAGAAGCAAGGATGTCCCACTCAAAATCTGACGAGTGAATGAAGTGATCTAAAAAGGCTCTTGTTGAGGATCCTAAGAACCTGTATCAACATCATTAAAAGATGCATGTCGAATGACATTAGTACATTGAATGTACGAGTATGTATTATAACTGAAAAAATAACTGAACTGAAAGAACTACAATAGATATAAATATATACTCAACTAAGTGTAAAGAATTAAAGGAGTAAAAACATTTAAAACTCACAAATACTTACTCATCTTTGAAACTCAACATAATAAGTGATATAGTAAAAATATACTTTAACTCTATTTGGGAGATTCTCTAACCGACAAGCATCACTATGATCTACGTGATGATACAACGTCTTACCCAAGCTGCCAGAACTTTCCTATACCGTGCTGGGGTATAGAACCTCTCAACTAAGTGGATCCACTAAGCAATAAGAATTCATCTAAAAAGTGTGATCCTTTACCCATGTTGGCATACATGATTTATCAGTATTTTGAATTGTCTGAACTCATCCCCATATCGGTGCTCACTCCCAATAATATATATAATCATGCTCAAATGTATAAAACATGCTCTTTCTCTAGTTTGAGATAATTGCTCAAAGTATCCTCTTAAAAGAGGTAACTGCTCTGAAATATCTTTGAACTCATAAACTAGTTTAGAAATAAAACTTTATTTTTTTCTCAAAATAATACTCTCTTTGTTCTTCTAAAAAATGAAAAATTTGGGAAATACTTAGTTTCTTTATACTCTTTCTCAAACTCCTCTTTATTTCCTCAAAAACTCAGTTTAAAACACAATTGTTGGCTTTAAAAGATTCTCAAAATTTAGAACTCAAAATAATGTTCATGATGAAATATAAACATGAACAAATCAACTCAAGGATCTCAATAAGAATATAGAAAACTCAATACTTAAAACTCAAGAACTCAAGAACTTAGAATTCAACGATACTACTCATCTCAAGAATACTAAATTCATAGGGTTCATGCTGAAATATAGACATGAACGATTCAACTCAAAAATATCAATGCATATGTAACACCCCGAAAATTTCTAAGTTAAGCCCAAACCATTCTTTAATTGGGTATAAGATCGTACTGAGTGACTCTTAATTTTTCTTAGGTATTAAGGTAAATTCTTTAGTGTGGGAATGATTTTGGATATCAATTAAAGTCACTAAAAACTCCTAGCACAAAGTAGAGTTGAAAGTTTCCTTATCGATTAAGTTTTGATGTAAGATTCTACTTGGGTCAACTTCAAACGACCATATCTCTTAGAATATAAGGAGTTATGTGGCCCATAACCTATCAAACTAAAGGTATTTGAATCTTCTTTCCAACGCCAAAAATTTCACGTTAATTCAATTTCTGAGTAAAATGTTATGACCATTTTAGTAACTGATACAGTGCGGTGACGAATTAGCCAAAGGAAAAACATTAAAAAGGGTCTTTTTGTCTTTTTTACCTCCTAGAAAACCCTAAACAATTTTCTTTGCTAATAAAAGGCTCAAAACAATCACATTTTCATTTCTTAATCCGTCATTCTCTTCTCTCTTAAACCCTAGGGCAAAACCCTAAGGAAAAATCAAAGTAGAAGATTCCATTCAAGATTCTTTCAATCTTTTTAAAGATTCTTCTTCAATGTAAGTCCTTCTCCAAGAATTTCATTCTTTCCAACTCAAATTCCTCCATAAAATTATGAATCACTAATGAAAATCATAAATCTTGGCAATAGATATTTCAAGAAACTAATTCAAGAAATCTCAAGAAAGGTTTTCTATATTTTTCTCCTTCAAGCTAGGGTTTCAAGGCTTCTAATCAAGTTCTTCTTCAAGATTCTTCAAGAACCTTAGTCTACCAGGTATGTAAGGCTATCATAGTGTTGGCCTAGTTCATCCTCACGCCGTACATCTTCTTTCAAATCAGTAATAGAGAAATGTAGGATTCTACCCCAAGATTTGAGTATTCTTGAAATAAGTTGATTTGAGTTCTTGAGTTCGTGGTTCTTTTTAAAAAATCTATTCCTAATTATTGAGTTTCTATATTTTTATTGAAATCCTTGAGTTGATTTGTTCATGTCTATAATTCAGCATGAACCCTATTTTGAATTATAAATCTTGAAAAGTTTTTCAAAGCCAACACTTGAGTTTTAAACTGAGTTTTTGAGGAAGTAAAGATGAGTTTTGAGAAAAAGTTTAAAGGTTCTATTTCATAAAGACTTAAGAGTTTCTTATGTTATTTTATATATATATATATATACATATACATATGTACCTATGTTAATTATTGGACTTGAAAGATGAGTTCATAAGTGCATGTTTCCAAGAAGGTAAACACGTCTCATGTTTTGAAAAGTATTTCAAGTAATGTAAAAAGTCTATTCTTTGTAATGGGTGAATTAAGCACAAAGTTATATTAATTATTTTAGGAGTAGTATCGAGCACCGAGTTGGGTTAGAGTCTTTTATGATTCGAAAGTCCCACAGAACTACGTAGCCAGTATAGGATAGGATACCATTGATTTTTCATGCGACTCCTCACTGCCTCTTAGATGGCCAATTAGATGGATCCATAGTCACGATATCATCCTATACCCCGGTAAAGTATAGGATCGCCCTGGCAACGTGAGGCGAAACGTTGTATCATTGCTAGGATCATGGTAATGGTTTTCGGTTAGAGAAACTCTCCACAAGTAAATCATATTATTTTCATGTTGTGTTCATTATATATGTTATTGTAAAGCTTAAATGGTTTTCACTTCATGTTCATGTATTGATTTAGTTGAGTTTCTTTCAGTTATTCAGTTCAGTTATTTGATTACTCAGTCATATTAGATACTCGTACATTCCATGTACTGATGTCATTCGACCTGCATCCTTTTATGATGTAGATAAAGGTGTTCATGATTATCAACAGGAGCTTCGTTGAGATCACTCTACACTCCAATTAGCTTTGGTGAGCCTCCTTGTATTCTAGAGGACTTCACAGTTACTTTCCAGTTAGTAGTTTTGAGGTGTCGTGGGTCTTGTCCCGGAATCCTTCCTTAATAGTAGAGGCTTCATAGATAGATAGTTTTGGAGAGTCTGTCATTTTCAGATATTTTTATTTAAAACTTATGTTTTGTACTATGTATATTCAGCAAAGTTTTGAGATTCAATAAATTGTTTTTAAATATTTCTTTCAATTTGATGCTTAAGTATGCTTGAGTTAGTCTTCCTCTTATAGTCAGCCAGGATAAGGGTTCCCTTTAGGGCTAGCAATGGTTCTCGAGTGCCGGCTACGTCCAGGGTGTAGGCTCGGGTCTTGATAAACTTGGTATCAAAGTACACAGTGCAAGTGTCCTAGAGTGTCTATGAAGCCATGTCAAGTAGGATCTTATTTATGGTTGTGAGGCCCCCACTTCTATAAATAAGGGACTACAGACATTTAGGAAAATTTTCCCTTCTTTTATACTCTAAATCGTGCAGTAGAGTTGTGTCATGATGAATTTATTCAAAAATTGTTCATTTCTCTGATTCATTCGACTATCCCCATACTCAAGGTAGTCGAAAAGTAAAGTAAGTTCATTATCGATGATTTACTATCAGCATAAGTCTTGAGAAAGTCATGAGATTATAGAGGGGCTTAAGAGAAGATTATGAGTGAGCTTAAGTGTTGAGATTCAAAAGAATGTTCTCTTATTCATATAAATCGTGCGTTCGTGCTAAAAGTGAGATGTACTCCCAGACTCTGTTCTCTAAACCTTGTTTCAGTTGATACCCTTTTGAGGAAGTGTGTTTTAGAGCTTAGGTAGTATTTCCACTTGAAAAGATAGTATGAGTTATGAGATTATAAGCAATAGTAGTAAGAGTGCCCAAAGTTAGAAAAAAACATGTAGAGGTATAGTAATCTAAGAAGGGAGAGAGTGATTAGGTAAATTAGATTGTTGAAGTCATGAACTAGTAAGTTTTTAATGATGAGTTTTCCTTTGTGAGTAGACTAAGGAATAATAATCTTGTATAGAATTCATGATATGATGTAGCGGAATAGTTACGAGTTAGGATGAGTTAGAGTATACTTTAACTAGAAAGGAGTTTATGATGATGTGTCATTGTTGGTAATGACCAGGTGTAGGTGCTGGATAGAAAGCAGGAGTATTCACGAGGTGATAGATCTAAGCTAGACTTATGATTTTTGAGGGAGAGCCCATAATATTCAAAGTTTTATAGAACTAATTAGGCAATGATGTATAGTGAATGAGTAAATAGTACTTGCGTTGTGAAATGGAATGTGGCAATAATATGTAAGGATGTAGACTGAGAGATAAAGATTGACTACTTGTCATCAAATTTTAGAGGGTGAGTGTTTCTAAAATTTTATCTTGCTATGGTAAGTTGGTACGGTAAGCGAGCGATCATATTAATAATTGGGTTTAGTAATAAACATTAAGCTTGAATTTGAGATGAGCGTCGTGATAAAAAAAATGACAACATGAGGGTGATGATCTTAGTCTTGAGATCTGATCTGGTAGATTGACATAGAGTAGGTGAGAATTGAGATGTTAGCTGCAATGAAGATGAGTGGTACAAGTGGGAGATCCTAACTTTTAGATAAGGGTTGTGAAGAGTGACTAAATCGTAAGAGTAACAAGAGCATTAAGAGGTGCACCAAGATTGTATGTAATTAGACAAAGTTTCAATTAAGTTAATGATTTTTCATGTGTTCCTAGATAGTATATTTGAGCTGTCACTGTGGAATAGGTTTAGATAAGAATTATTTTTCCCTTTAAGAGTTAGAAGAAACGACCTTATAAACCAATGAGAAGAGGTTAATAGAAGCATCTTAGAAATAGGTCCCAGAAGGAGTCTTAGTACCTGCATATGGAGAGTTCAGTAACCATGAGATAAGCCTTTCCTTATTTGTAAATGTAGACCAGTTTAGAGATGACGAAATACATCCATAGTTTTGAAGCGTCAACTTCAAACCTAAGGGGGAGATGATAAGATGAGAAATCAAGTCAAGTGTTGAGAATGAGTTAGTCATGTCTTCAGAAAAAGTTACGGAGGTACATCAATCCGTTCATAATCTTGTGTATTCCTCAAGTCAAGTTATTACAACATCTTTTTGACGTTTCTAATATCAGAATTATGTCTATAAGCTATGCTCATACACTTCACAAAGTTTCACATCTATGCTCAGTTTCCAGAATAAGGGGCAAAGACTCTAGCCCATTAACCTCGAGCTTAATCCATAAAGTTGTGGATATCAGCCTCATGATATGAACCTATTCATATAAGTATTTATGTCTCATAGTTTATTCAGTCTCATAAATTCATGATTACTCTCAATGGCTAGCAACATAATGTTATGTCATGCATATTCTTATAAAAGATATCTCAAATGAATCGTGCTTATGATCTTTCGCCCTAAAGTTCTCTCAGTGATCCTTTTTAGTTGAGAGTGGTGTTATTGATAGTAGTGGTGTGATGATAGAGAAAAGGATTGATATTTTCTTATTGTGATAGTGCTGGTATGTTTATTCAATCTAAGGTTTAAAATGTGGAGGGAGAAGGAGGTAAGGTATGAGCAATAAGGCAATTCCTCGTAATAATGCATGAAAGTTTTGCTGGTAAAAGTCGCGAGAGAATGAGGAATTCTTATAAGGAATCGTTTGTAGGAGTCCATGAAGTGGTTATAGTACTAGGCTTGAATGTGGTGTTGGTAACATGTGGACAATGTGTGATACATTAGGTGTTTCGTGATATGAGCTCAAGGTTAGCTGAAAGTAGTGGTAAAATGTAGTGTTCTTGGGATGAGATTCCCTATAGAGAAATAGAACCCAAATAGAATAATCACCATATGTTAAGTACTTTGTGATTGTGATTTAGGCTTGAAAATAGTAAGAGTAACCCCTTCCATTCTCAGTCCAGCCGTCATTCGAGGACAAATGATCCCAAGGGGGAGATATTGTAACACCCCAAAAATTTCTAAGTTAAGCCCAAACCATTCTTAAATTACGTATAAGGTCATACTGAGTGACTCTTAATTTTTCTTTGGTGTTAAGGTATATTCTTTAGTGTGGGAATGATTTTGGATATCAATTAAGGTCACTAAAAACTCCTAGCACAAAGTAGAGTTGAAAGTTTCCTTATCGATTAAGTTTTGATATAAGATTCTACTTGGGTCAACTTCAAATGAGCATATCTCCTAGAATATAAAGAGTTACGTAGTCAATAATCTATCAAATTAAAGGTATTTGAATCTTCTTTCCAACGCCACCAATTTCGCGTCAATCCAATTTCTAAGTAAAGAGTTATGACCATTTTAGTAACTGATACAGTGCAGTGACGAATAAGCCGATGATAAAACATTAAAAAAGGTCTTTTTGTATTTTTTTACCTCCAAGAAAAACCTAAAAGAATTTCATTACTTATAAAAGGATCAAAAAAATTAATTTTTTATCTTTTAATCCATCATTCTCTTCTCTCTCCAACCCTAGGGGAAAACCCTAAGGAAAAATCAAAGTAGAAGACTCCATTCAAGATTCGTTCAATCTTTCTCAAGATTATTTCAATCTTTTTCAAGATTCTTCTTCAATGTAAGTCCTTCTCCACGAATTTCATTCTTTCCAACTCAAATTCCTCCATACATTTATCAATCAATAATGAAAACCATAAATCTTGGCAATAGAGATTTCAAGAAACTAATTCAAGAAATCTCAAGAAAGGTTTTCTTGGTTTTTCTCCTTCAAGCTAGGGTTTCAAGGCTTCGAATCAAGTTCTTCTTCAAGATTCTTCGAGATTCTTCAAGAACCTTATTCTTACAGGTATGTAAGGCTATCATAGTGTTGGACTAGTTCATCCTCAAGCCCTACATCTTCTTTCAACTCAGTAAAACAGAAATCTAGGATTCTACCCCTAGATTTGAGTATTCTTGAGATAAGATGATTTGAGTTCTTGAGTTCAGGGTTATTTTAAAAATTCATATTCCTAATTATTGAGTTTCTATATTTTTATTGAGATCCTTGAATTGATTTGTTCATGTCTATAATTCAGCATGAACCCTATTTTGAGTTATAAATCTTGAGAAGTTTTTCAAAGCCAGCACTTGAGTTTTAAACTGAGTTTTTGAGGAAGTAAAGATGAGTTTTGAGAAAAAGTTTAAAGGTTCTATTTCATAGAGACTTAAGAGTTTCTAATTTTATTTTATTTATATATATACATATACATATGTACTTATGTTAATTATTGGACTTGAAAGATAAGTTCATAAGTGCATGTTTTCAAGAAGGTAAACACGTCTCATGTTTTGAAAAGTATTTCAAGTAATGTAAGAAGTTGTAACGACTTGATTCCGTCATTAGGGAAAAGCCAATGGGGAACGAATTGGGGTCAGAAAACTGTTGAGTAGTAACTTGGAAATTCCTAGCCTAGTCCAGATTCAGATGAAATCTGAGTCAGTGAGGTCTAGGGAAATCTGGTAATAAATGAAAGATCTAATTATGTATTTGATCACATGAGTAGATAACTAAGACGTTACGGAACCCGTACGACTTTACGGAATCGAATTCAGGCGAGTGGAACTCCCAAAATTGATCTTAGCGTAAACGGGATATTTTTTAATGTCATGGGTTGAAGGTGTGTTTTGAAATGGAGGTTTGAAACTCTAATTCTGACGTTCTGTCTCCGTGCAAGCCGCTAGAGTGGGATTAGTGTCACCAGAGCGGGACCACTGTAGAGAGATGGGTCCCGCTGTAGCGGGCCAGTCACAAAATAAGTCGGTATTAAAACTCAAAATTGTTATTTTTCTGCAAGTTTCATTCTTGAGAGCTAAGGGACGAGCCAGGGTTATTTCTTGAAGGTTTTCCACAACTTTTGGTGCTAAAGGTAAGGATTTTACTCCCCTATTCTATTTTTCGATCTGTAGAACGTAAATTGATGGGTAATTATCGTTGGGGGAGGGTTTTGGCCTGAAGTTAATGGTGAAAAAATCCCTAAGTTGGGTAGTGGGATCATGGGTTTGGCCTAGGGTTGATAATGTTGATTATAATCTGGGTAAGTAGACCTTAATTATTGATCCCCGTATTGAATTGTTTGTTTGTAGACCTAGAGCAAGCGGAAAGAATCCAGAAAGGGAAGAATCAAGTTTCTTAGGAGGATTCAAGCTTTGTTCGAAGTAGGTGATGGTTGTGATTTCATGTTTGTGTGATATATGTTAGTAATTGCTTCATTGTATTGCATGTATGTATGTGAATGTTGCATTATTGATCACACCTAATGTAAATGAGTATGAACGAATAACTATATGCCATGAATCACCTCTT